>JASANC010004355.1:0-266402 GCA_030248135.1 Theristus sp. LFF4_11
ACAGAACAACGGGCCAATGCAATACCTACTTTGTTCAAGGTCATGATGCGTCTGAGGTATATTGTGACTCAGCTCGTGAACCACTATTCATTAACGGTAACTGGTATTGTGCAGAGGATAAACCTGCTGAGCCTGCCATCCCAGTATGCCCGTCAGGTTACAAACAAACATCTGCTGGCTCATCAAATTGTATAAAGAACAACATCACTAAACCTCAAGAGAAGCCGGTTAAAGGTAGCCAGTTACTTAAAGGTTTTTATGTATCTAGTACACCAGAGGCTAGTGCGCTTTTGTGTGGAGGGGATAGTATTTGGAACGGAAGCCAATGTGAACAGCTAGTTAAATCAACGGTGTCACCATCTATCGGAGCGTGTGAGGGTGTCATTGAGTATGGATTCGATGGAAATGGTACCAAAACATTAATTTGCCAAGTATCTACGCAGCCTGCAATCTGTGACGCAGGTTACACCATGGGTGAACAAGGCGTATGCGAGCGTGTAGAAATCCACGAAGTAAACAACATATGTCCAGATGACTTTACTTTTGATGGCGTACATTGTCAGAGACTAGAAACAGAAAACGTAGTGTTTTCATGTCCTGACGATATGACACTCCTATCAGAAGAGGAGGGTTGTAAGGGTGTTGTTACTCAGCCTTCTACCGTTCAGTGCCCTGAAGGTGAGTCATTGGTAAATGGCACATGTATCAATACCGATACTGATGATTTTGTGGCAATGTGCGATGCACCACTTACATATGACGCAATCAATAATAATTGCCGCCTAGAAGAGATAGAGCCAATTGTATACGACTGTGGCCCTAACCAAGTCTTAAATGGTTATGTATGTGAAGAACTTCTTGTGGAGACAATTATAGAAGAATGTCCAGCGCAATTTGTACACAATGGACAATGCGTTAAGACTGATAAAGTACCAATGATTGCTGAATGCCCATTAGGCTATTCTGATCAAGGGGCTAACTGTGTTTCTTCAGTAGACAACGCTAATGCCATAGTATGTCCTAATGGAAGTACGAAAGTACCCGGTACTTCTATTTGCGAAAAAATAGAAACGACAGGGACTATTTTTTCATGCCCCGCACCTTATGATCTTAAGAACGGAAATGAGTGTCACCGTGTAGTTGTTGAATCTTCGAAAGACCAATGCCCATCAGGCTATCGCTTAACTGAAAATGGTCAGTGTGAACGAGTGACTGTTACTCAAGGTTCAACATTTTGCGCCTCTGGATATACTTACAATGACCAAGAAAAACGTTGTGAAAGATTAGTTGAAACATCAGTTTCTAGTTGCCCTGAAAACTATAAGCTCGTTTCAGGACGATGCTATCCAACGTATTCCTCTAAAATTGAGTGCCCAAACAACTTTACACTGAATAATAACGGTAAGTGCGTTAATAATGCCGTGTCTCCTCTGGACACTCTTTGCCCTAATGGGTGGAGAGCTGGCGGTAATGGACAATGCTATAAGCTGGAGACTACAAGTGGTTCTAAAGCGTGTCCAACTGGTTATTATTTTGAAAACGGTGTGTGTGTCGAAGATGTATTTACCGATATCAATGGTTGCCCAGAAGGCTTCTCATTCGTTGATGGACAATGTAAGGAAACGAGCCCAGTTCTTTATAGTTGCCCTAGCGGTTGGACCAAAGATGGTGATAAGTGTGAGCGAACGCTGATTCAACCTGTTGCATCATGTCCATCAGGGTATACGAAGCAAGGTGACTATTGCCACGCAGTTAAAGCAGCTGATGAAAGCTGTCCTAGTGGGTATGTGAATGGTAATGACGGCACTTGCTATAGAGATGAAACTGCAAATATCTCATCATGTCCGTCAGGATACATAAAGCAAGGCAACTACTGTCGACGTCTAATAGATGCGGGTCAGTCGTGCCCTTCTGGTTATATCAATGATGGTAATGGGACGTGTTACAAAGAAGAAGATACTGTAATTGCAAGTTGTCCTTCTGGCTATGTAAAAACTGGAGATTACTGTCGTCGAGTTATCGATGCTAATCAAAACTGTCCTTCTGGTTATACAAACGGAAATGATGGTAAGTGTTACAGTGAGCAGGCCACTTCTGTATCGAGTTGTCCTTCAGGGTATGTGAAGCAGGGCAATTTATGCCATAGAGTAATTAACGCTAATATGAATTGCCCTTCTGGTTATTCACGCTCTGGCACTACCTGTAAGAAAGATGAGTCGATTTCAGCAACACCAAATTGCCCAAGTGGCTATACTCGCTCTGGTTCGACTTGTAGTAAGACAGAAACGATTTCGGCTACTCCAAATTGTCCAAGTGGTTATACGCGTTCTGGTTCCACTTGTAGTAAAACAGAAACAATATCTGCAACGCCTTACTGTCCAAATGGTTATATCCGTTCCGGTACCAGTTGTACAAAGGTTGTCTATCAATCACCTATAGGCACATGCCCTAGCGGTTACACTAGCTATAATTCAACCCAGTGTAAAAAAGTTAACACATACGAAGCTACTAGTTCTTGCCGTAGCGGTGCATTTTATAATGATAGTACAGGTCAGTGTACAGAAATGGATTATGCTAGACCCACTGGCGCAACCTGTTCTAACGGCTCGACACCAACTTATCCATTTGGAGGAAATAATGCCAGTTGTGGGTGGGGAGGTCCGACAGCAACAATAACATCATGTCCTTCTGGGTTCAGCCCGAATGGAACCACTTGTAGAAAAATCACAACAAGACCTGCAAATTATTCATGTCCGGCTGGTGGAACAGTAAATGGCTCTGATTGTGAACAAATAAGTTACGCAGATAAAACTTTTACATGTCCAAGCGGCTATAGTTTGTCGGAAACTACATGTAAAAAAATTGAAACAACATCTGTTTCATATTCATGCCCAGTAGGCTACAGTCTGTCTGGAACAAACTGTACACGTACAGTCACACAACCAGTGACATATTCATGCCCTTCTGGTTATACAAAAAGTGGTACGTCTTGTACGAGAACATTGACACAACCCGTGTCTTATTCTTGTCCTACAGGTTACACATTGGACGGTTCATCATGTGACAGAACCTTGTCTCAGCCTGTAACATACTCATGTCCTTCAGGTTATAGTTCATACAACACATCTAAGTGTAAATCTAACTCACCTACATATAGTGTTGGCGTTTGTCCATCAGGGTACAGTCTTAATACGTCTAATGGTTCGTGTGAGAGGACGCTTACTCAAAATGTAACTTTCTCATGCCCAAGCGGATACAGCTTGTATAACGGCGACCAATGTAGAAGTAACTCCAACAGCTTAAACGTGGGTAACTGTCCAGCAGGATATGGTTTAAATACTTCGAATGGTAAGTGTGAAAGAACACTTACTGAGAATGTCGTTTACTACTGTTCCAACCAGTACACTATCTACGATGTTGATATGTGTAAGGCAAAATCACCAACGTATAGTATTGGTAACTGTCCATCAGGCGGTTATACGTTGAATACCTCTACAGGTATCTGCGAGAGAACGCTCACAAATGCTGTCACTTACTATTGTGGTACTAGCGGGTATTCACTTTTCCAAACTGTACAGTGTAAGAAAAATAATCCAACGTACTCAGTAGGTTCTTGTCCGTCTGGTTATGTAAGAAATAACTCAACAGGATATTGTGATAGATATGAGAATAAAGATGCTACAGAGTATTGCTTGGCAGGCAATGAGTTAGAAAGCATCAATTGCCCAACTCAAACCTGTGAGCCCGGTTACTCGTTCGTTAATGGCCAATGCACGCAAGTAAACGAATTTCCGATTGCTTCATGCGACAGTGGATACGCGAAATTAGACAATGAGTGTTTCAAAACACAGAACATTCAATTGACGTGTCCATCAGGTTATCAATATACCAATGGACAGTGCATACTAAAAAGCACTGATGCAGGTGTTAAGACCTGTAAAGCTGGTTATGCACTTGTTAACGGTTCATGCTTCAAGTTGGTAAATAAAGATGCTCAATGCTCAAGTCCATACGCACTAGAGGATGGTTTCTGTAAAAGAGTTCAAACATCAAACCCGCTGGGATGTAAAGAGGGTTATGTAGGAAATGGCACTTCCTGTAGACAGGTTGTAAGTACCATTAATATCTGCCCTGAAGATTACGTTTATAATGAAGAGTATGGTGTTTGTATTCGTGTGGAAAACTGCGATAACACCTACGGCCAACCTCAATGCGCTTCTCAGGTGTATATGGAAGTTCCAACAAAAGGTTGCGCATCGTATGCTAGCTTCGTGGGAGATGTGTGCGCTATCAATTATCCAGACTTGAGCGGAGTGGCTTGTCCAGACGGTATGACTTTTAGCGGTGAATCCCGCACTTGCGAAAAAGTAACCTCGATAGCACCTACTGAAGCTTGTCCATCAGGTTCAGTCAGTTACTCAGGAGCACAATGCCGTAGTACATCTAAAGATGATACAGCTGTGATTTGTGAAGGTTCATCAACATACAACTCAGCAAATGGGCAGTGTGAAGTGGAGTCTACCGCTGACGTTACACCGATATGCTCATCAGGATACGTTCAATTAAATAGCACACAATGCCGCGCAATCAATCCAACGCTAAATGCAGGCAATTGTCCATCAGGCATGACTCTGAAGGCCGATGGTATGTGTGATCAAGTGAAAACTAGCGCACCAGTGAATCTATGTCCTGATGGCGTTACAGGCACTATGTCACAGTGTCGTTCAACATCTGGCAGTAATACTGGTTTATGTCCTACTGGATACATTTACGAAAATGGAAGATGTAAAGATACAAGAGAGTTAAATAACGTTTTGTCTTGTCCAGATACGCATTTCTATTCAAACGGAAAGTGCTATCCGATGACGCCGAAGTTTAACGCGTGCCCATCTGGCTACTCACTCAATGGAGAACAATGTGAGAGGGTGGGAACAACAACGGTCACTACAAACTGTAAAAGTGGATTTGTAAAGTCGAACGGTATGTGTGTTAAGGAGACAAAACGCTCGTTCGTGAACTGTCAAACTGGCTTTGCACTCTCCAATGATGGCCCATTTAAGAGCTGTCATAAAATAGAAGAATCGTTACCTACTTGTCCTGAGAATATGGGCTTAGTGGACGGTATGTGTAAGCAGGTGGTCGTGACGGACATCCAGAACGTTTGTTTCGATGGTTATTCACAGCTGAATAGCACTACATGCTTTAAAGACCTATTTACTCCGCGATTCTTCGGGTGCCCTACAAGCCATCCAGATTCATACTTGCCTAATAGAACAATGTGTACTAACGGTAGCCAACAAGTTCAACGCCAGCCTACCTGTGCGGAAGGAACGGTGTTTGATGCAAATGAGGGTATGTGTAGAGAGCGTCTAACGCAGCCGATTCTGAAACAATGCCCGTTAGACTACACAATGAAAAATGACATGTGTGTTAAGGAAGTAGAGCAACATCCTTTAAGCGCGGTTAAGTGCCCAACTGGTTATGTTCAGCGTATAGGTCAAAGTGAAGTTTGCCAGAGCGTGCCTGATTATCCTGAAAAAGGGATATGCCCTACTGGTACCGAGCGCGAGGGGAGAGTGTGTATCAATACAGAAACATACGATCCTCAGGAAAGTTGTCCGACTGGTTTTGCTAAGGTTGGTGATTCATGTATGAGAACTTTGGTGTCTCAGGTAGACAGGGAGTGCTCAACTGGTAATTCACACGACCTACATTATTGTAAAGATACAACGGCTGTTAATAATCTTGGTTTTAGTCACAAATATAATTGCCCAACAGGGTATAAAGCCAAGGGGCAGTCATGCTACCGCATCGTTACAAGAAGTATTGACTCAGTTTGTCAAAGCGGCCAAGTCATTACACCTGAGGGTTGTCGAACTATCAATGAAGTAGCCCATGTGGATACCTGCCCATCTGGACAGCAGTTATTGGCAGATGGCGTATGTCGTTCGACTACAGCTCAAAATGGGGCTGCCGAGTGCGCAGATGGTTATGTCTCAACTGGCAATGGAAAATGCTACAAGCTAGATTGGCAATCGCCATCTGTGAACTGCTCAATAGGAGAAAAGCAGGGTCTAAATTGCTTCGATTTCGAAGAAATTGTTGCAGAGCCTGATTGTCCTTACGGTTATCAATTCAACGGCAGCCAATGTCAGAAAATTGAAATCGAAAATATCGTTAAGATTTGTAAGTCTGAATTTGGTGTTCTGAATGAATCGTTCTGTCGTGAAATTGCATCAACAAACATTCAAGCAGACTGTGGTGCCAATGCATACTTCTCAACTGACCATCAGCGCTGCATTGAGAGGAAAGAGTTGCCGCGTAGTACTACTTGTCCATCGGGTATGACGTATAATCAAGATACCGGCTTCTGTCAAAGCGTTACAGTAGTTCCAAGCGATCCGTTAAATGGGTTTGTATGCCCTGCCGGTTATTGGTATGAGTCTGAACGTGACATTTGCGTGTCCTATCAGGAGAGCGCATCTAAAACGTTGTTCACATGCCCTTCTGGTTACACCATTCATCACAATGAATGTCGTAAAACGGGGAATGTTAATGCGACCTATACGTGCCCTGAAGATACCGTAATGGTCGATACTGTGAGTAAAATGTGCGCTTATACGGCATTGGATCTTAAGCTAGGAAGTTGCCCAGCAGGATTCATATACAATACCACATTGCGTATTTGCACCAGTGATGAGCGAATAAAAGCTCAAGCATCATGTCCAAGTGATTCATTGCTTACGTCGACTGGCCAGTGTCGCCGTGTTCTAGATAGTTTGCCTGTTACCAAGCAATGTACAGCGCCTTTCAAGGATGTAGATGGCTACTTAAATTGTGTGAAAGAGTTGACTGCGGTAGCTACACCTTCCTGTCCTTCAGGCTTTGTATATCACACGGGTATCAGTCGCTGTGTTGATGAAAACATCGAGAGCAAAATCATTGTATGTGAGAATGGCTATGCGCTAAATGCTGACAATGCGCGTTGTGAAAAACTGATTACTAAACCTGTAGACAAGCAATGCGATGACCGATTTGTGCTCGAAGATGGTCAATGTGTGTCTTTACTGCCGAATGAATCAGTGTCGATTTGTGGTGCAGGCTTCCTTTACGACCCTGAGTCGGATCAGTGTGTTCAGCATCAGGTCACGGAAATTGTGTACACATGCCCAACCGATTATTCATTCGACGACGCGCTGAAAGCATGCGTCAGAACGGATAATCAGAATGCGATAGAAGATTGTCCTACAGGCTTTGTCCTAACCGACGATAAAAAATCGTGTGTTAAGACAAAAGAGATGGCGGCATCACCAGCATGTCCTGATAATTATGAACTTAACGGCACAGAATGTACCTTAGTCATTAAAAAAACACCTGCGACTGCGTGCCCTGATAACTTCACGAAGCGTGGCGTCAATGAGTGCGTTTCAATTGAAGAGGCAAGCCCAATCACACTTTGCGGAGAAGGCTACGACTTCGTTGATGGACAATGTACCAAAACCGACTATAAGCCTATTGAGCGTTGTGCAGCAGGCTACAGAGTCATCGATGGTGGTTGTTATCAAACTGAGTTGGCGACGTTCGATTGTCCAGCAGGTACAAGTTTGACGCGTAATGATGATGATGAGTTGGTGTGTCGTTTCTATCAAACGCTTAGCAATACAATAAGCTGTCCACTAGGCGAGTACAGCTGGGTTAAGCAAGGTTGTGTTGATGTTGATACGGACGAACTACTAACAGAATCAGTACCTATGTGTCTTCCTGTAGAGTTCGGTCAGGGAGAGTTGGCCCGAGGAGAGTTCGATAAGGTAAGAAATCGTTGTGTTCATCAAAAAGAATATCCAGCAGGAGAGTATATGAATACGTGCTCTGGAGACTTAATTCAGCATGACGACGTATACTGTCGAGCAGTAACAGCAGATAACGAAAAGGTTATCCCGCCGTTTGGTTATGAGTACGATGAATTAACTGGTTATGTGAAGAAAGAATTAGTTTCTTCAGCAGACATTCTTTGTCATGACGGTTTCAGCTTGCAAGGTGGTACATGTAAGAAAGAAATCGTAGTAGAGCCAACTGCAAATACGTGTCCAGAAGGGTTCACTGCTACTGGGCCTGATACGTGCGAAATGAGCGACACAATGGAAGCATTGTTTGTCTGCCCTGAAGGATATTTAGATATTGGCAATAATCAGTGTCAAAGGACGATAATTCTTCCAGCACTTTAAGACTTAAGAAGTCAGGGTAGGGAAACCCTGACTTTTTTCAAATTAATCTGTTAACACCCCAAAATCCTATTCTTAATTAACCTCTACACCTATTCCATTAAATAAAATGGTAACAACTGGAAAAGACTGTATTGGTTATGAATAAAAAAGCACTTATAACAATTTTAACCTCGCTCCCATTAATGGCGATGAACGTTAATGCTGAAATGAATGTTCGCGGAGAAATAGACGCATTATTGCCGACACTATCAAAAAGCTTTAATGACGCTCGCTTTGCCAATATTGATAATGCTGAGGTTAGCTTGTCAGTAAACCCTGAGTCAGGTTGTAGCATAGTCAGCAATAGAAATGTTGCTAGACGTAATAACCTAATGGGCGACCTGTCATGTGTGTTTGAATGGACTGATATACCCAGTGGTATCAGTGCAGGCTTGCTTCAAGCAAGGGGGATTGTTAGTGACATATCTGATAATCAACTTTCCTACCAAATATCATTCTTTTCTGGCCAGTCAGAAGAGAAGGTTGTTATCAATAGTGAAGATATTAACCTTGATTTAGAAATTCCAGAAGCTCCAAAGTTAGTGCGTGTGGAGACTGAATTCAGCCACGACACGATTGAGGGATTAACGCCAGTTAACTATTCCCTTAGCTCAACACTAAAAGAAATTAGAATTACGGTTGAACCGAGAAAATATACTCAAAAAGTAGAACTGGCAGGGTTAGGCCGCTGTGAAATTCCTGTTGATGAGATTTTGTGTACTATCAATAAGAGTGGGGCGCGTTTCGGTACACGCGATATGCCTCAAGGGTATAGTACTCACCCAATAAATATTAACTCATTAAACGGCTTTTTCCCTGAAATTAAAGAGCTATACACAATCGCATGGGACTATCGAAGCCCAATTATAGAAACCTTTGCTGCGCGTCTTCATACTCTTCAAGCTAATGACACATTTCCAGCGACAAAAGTACTTATAGGTGAAACTGAAAAAGAAGTACCTAATGGGCAGGCTATGGTAGTAGTGCGTTCACCTTATGAAGATAGTGAACGTATAGGTAACATGCTGCGTTATTCGGCAGACATGGGTAATGAATCGGCATGGGTAAAAGGTGGTACAGAAAAGCCGGTTATTTGGGATTCGAGCCTACGGGCACCAACTGGGTTTGGGTACTCTGGGGTGTTCAGATATCAACAACGTGGCGATAATGGTATTGACTCTTCATCGCTTAGTCAGTGCATTCAAGTAACAGATTTGAAGGATAACGATGAATTTACCTTCTCCATGGCAATACGAGCAAACATAGGCACATTTGATGACGATGTTATTGTCCGTATAGATACGGGATGCCAATCCGGCGAAGGGCAGACAGGTGAAGAGCATCGTTTCTCTTTAACCGATGACTGGCAAGAAATAGAACTTACTCAAGTATTAAACACGTCAATCAATGATCGTGTTTCAGTACATATCTACGGTGACAATGGCGTAGATGACGGGGAAATGTTTTTCTTAGCTAACGCTCAACTAGAGCGTGGCAATAAGCGAAGTGTTCATATTCCCACTATGGCGAACCCAAGGGTTTTTGAAGTTGGCGCTGGTGATTGGATAGTGCCTGAGAATGTCAGGGTGACATTTGAGCAAAGTGACGGCTATGAGAACCCCGATAACGGCTTAACAATGGGCAATAGGAAAGTAGTCGAAGAGGGTAAATTCCAACGTAAGCCACAAGCATTTTCTATAGAGTCAGATTTGGCGCCTCAAATCATTGATAACTCCTTTGTGTATATCATGGACATTTCGGATGTCGAAAATGGCGTATTCCAGCCCATCGTGTATACAGAAGACAAATATGCAAACTTTGCTAGCAAAGAAATGGGCGAGGTAAAGTTAGACAGCAAATTGCCAACAATTAGATTTCACCAAGCATCGACAAAGATGGAGAACGGAGATGCTTTGTACTTCCCTGAAGATATTGTCGTTGTTGCAGAAGATGAATTCATTGGTGGTGCAGAAGTAACAGAAATCCGTTTCAATGGAAAAGTTGTTGAGATGGATGCCAGTCAAAGAAACTATGCCCTTATTACTGAGTATTTAGACCTAGAAAGGGGGGATGAATACAGTATTGAAGCAACAGTGATTGACCAAGAAGGAAACCAAGCGACTGAGAGCCTTAATCTTGTCTATATGCCCACTCGTTTTGAAGAAAGGATTACGACTGACACAGCTTATCAGTACGTTCAAAACTTCCAGTTTTCACTTCTGCAACGTGAGGGTCGCCGTTGCCGTTTCGTTTCATCAAAAGCAGATGCTATTGCGCAAGCCACATACGTAAGTCCTACGTGCTATCTAACAGTTGATTCTACAGAAATTACTGTAGATGAGAATTCTTCCGTACCGTCAGCTACGGGTGTGTTCCAGACAACTGGAACCAAGTATATCAACTATGTTTACACGTTCGTAAATGCCATTGGTGCTGAGAGAGTGGCAGCGGAAGGCACGATTGTCGTTGAGGTGGTTGAACCTGACGATATTCAGATTGACCTTATGCCAGAGCCTAATGTTAACAATGAAGTGTTTTCAGTTAACCTTACTGGTGGAAACGTGACTACAGCTCGTGTAACAAGCAGCAACGGACCAATCACATTCAAAATAGTCACGGACGGTGAAGATGATGAAGTCTATGAGTTTGGCCAGAGAGCTAAAGCACAAACGATAATCAATGGTCGCCGTATCAATGCGCCTGAAGGTGACTTATGGGAAGAGCGAGTATTTAAGATAACGGCTTTCTATACGCTAAAACCAGAACTTGTAGAAACGTCTGAATTTAAGATTGTGTATGTTCCAAGTCGCTATGTACGTGGTCGTTTAGAAAGTGATTTTAGAGATGCCCTCAATACGGATACAAAAACGGATACCGTGAAAGTTGGTATGTATGACCGCGCTATTGGCGATTACGTCTACGATGAGAGCACCATGGGTAAATGGCGAGGCTTTCTGGCCCTTAGGGAAGGTGATGGAACGATCATACCTCTAACGCCAGAGAAAGATATGACCGATGGTCAAGCTGACTTTGATGTTGATATTAGCAAACTTGGTCTAGGGTCAATGTCATATGTAGGCGTGTTAAATCTTGTGAGTGAATTAGAGGGTTACACAAAGCAAATTATCACCAACAGAAACTATATCCGTGTGTGGAAAGGTACCCAACTCAACGGGGGGATTAAAGCTTTCAGGTTGTTCGGTAAAGTGCCTTTCACATTCCTTGGCCAGTATCGACCTGATAGTTTCGATGACAGTCGAGTATTAGGGGGTGTTAAGTGGGAGATAACTCAGGATGAAGTCACATGGGAAGAGATGCCAACTGGGACTAATGAGCGCTTTATTCGTCGTGTATTCGATGAGCCCGGTGTATGGAAAATAAGAGCTGTTGCTACCAATAAGCTCACTGGTGAAGAGAGTGTGACAGAGGAAGTCGAAGTAACTGCATTCAATACCCCAACGATAACCATTATTGGGCCATCTGTAATGTATTACGGTGAAACTCAAGAATTCCGCGTGCTCGATAGAGGAGAAGAGATCGACGGTACAGGAGGTATTATTGAATGGTCTTATGATGGCGAAGAGTGGGTTGAAGGCGACAATGTGCTAACCCATACCGTAGAGGAAGGTGATGAGTCGTTTAGGCTGTTTGTAAGGATGCGTTATGAAGACACAGATAGTGTAGACAGGTCTGCCTACGACAGTGCGAGGAAGAGCATTAACGTTAAGCCACCGTCGCCGCCTCGTATACTCATTAAAGGACCGTTCCATTCTGAGGTAGGGAAAGAAGTTACATTCACTGCGCGAACTAGTTCAGCTTACGCAGGTACTGTTTCAGAGTTGCTAGGAGAGTGGACGTTGCCAGATGGTACGACAGTAGAAGGTGATGAGCTTACTATAACGACGCCAGTAGATTGGGAAGATAAAACGGTAAAATTAGAGTTCAAAGCGTGGCACAAAGGGTTAGAGGCTACTACTACAGCTGACAGGTCATTCACCACGAACGGCTGGCGATATGAGTTCCCTGATTACGACTTTGTTGTGAGGCAACAAACAAAGTTCGCACCGTCGCAAATGCAAATCTTTGCACAGCGAGAAAGGGTCTCTTATCCAGATTCAATTTATTTTGAAACTCAGTTCACACCGCTATCTGATATGAAGTTAGAGTATGAAGGGCGTAACAGCGCAAGATTCGTTGCCGAGAAACCCGGTGTGCATACTGTAAGGGTGACTGTAAAAGATAGTCGTGGCAATGAGGTGGATTTCATTGAAACAATTGAGGTAGTAGAAGCAGATCCTCCAGAAGTTACATTTAGAACATCTTTCAACAACCGAAGAATGCGAGAGCCACTGGATGTTATCATTAATGCTGGTGTAAGACTTCAACATTATCAGGATAAGGTTGATACATATCAGTGGTATGTTGATGATGTCCTTCTTCCTGATAGTAATGCAAGAGCAAACGTATTTGGTCTTCCTGAAGGGCAGCATGTCATAAAGTTAGTTGCCACCACTGATCATGGTCACGTTGCTGAAGAGGAGTATGTGGTGGACGTAATTGATAACAAGACACCGACATGTAAGCCTCGCTGGAGAGTTTATGCTTATTACACGCGCATCGACTCCATGTGTACTGATGAAGATGGAAGGATGACGCTTTATGAGTGGGAGGTCGATGGAAAAATGACTGGGGTAAGGGGTTCATCCATCCAATACTATTATCCCAGCGGCGTTAGACCAGACAGTATAGATGTACGTTTGATTGCATACGATGACTCTAATGAGTCCTCGGAGACCACATTTAATGTGAATACTAAATAAAACGAACATCATACTGAAAAAGCACGGTTGCTTTAAAGCAAGGGAATTGGGGGGGAGATTTGTAACATGGCGAAATCGCCACGCGAACCAATTCCCCTGCATTCTTCCAATTAACACTTAAAAAGAGCCCCCTTAATTAAGGGGCTCACCTGTCATCTCTAGAGATAATACACGGCAAGTACTAACTGCTTCTGGAATGACATGGACATCCAATCGCTTCTAAAAACCCACAAAGCGAGAATACAGAGTGTTCTCTTTATTGGTCTAGCTTATCTAGCATTTACCCTATTCCAAGCTAACTACAAGATATCGTACAGTCAAAAGGCTGTGTATTCGCTTCCTCATGGTCTTTATCTGACCGAATTTAGTGACACCTTCGAGCGAGGTGATGTTGTAGCTTTCGTTCTCGAAAAAGACAGAGTAATACATAAAAAAGGCACCAACTTCGCAAAAATAGCCGCAGGCGTGCCCGGTGATAAGGTGACAGTCGATGAATATGTTGTGACTGTAGAAACGCCTGAAGGTGACATAAAAACTTATCCAGTAGACATGCCATACCTCACCCAAAAGGCCGGTGTCCCAATTGAAGATTATCTTAAAACTTACGAAGTAAAAGAAGGTGAATGGTTTTCGCTTGGTACGCATAGATTATCGGTAGATTCAAAGCTCTTTGGTATGGAAACAACAAACAAAATAGTAGGGGTTAATTATGCGATTTGGTAAAGCGTTAATCGCACTGGCATGCATGTCATTGTCAGTAAATGCACAGCAGGCATTCGAGCTAACGCCAGAAGAAAAAGCGATGTACGAAGCACAGAAGCGACAGATTGATGCAAAGCAAAAACAAAACACCTTTGCTACTGGTGCCGTACCTTTAAATACGGAAGAGTATAAGCTTTCCGAGACTGACAGAGACTTGATGTTGAGGGCTCAAAAACGGCTTTTAGATATTACTAACGGCGAAATACCACAAGTCGCTAAAGGTCTTGAAAACATCACTGAAACCACTTCAGAACAAGCAAAGAAGTACAATCAAGAAGCCCAAAATATAGAAAAGCGAACCCAGTTTGGTATTTCACAGGACCAATACAAGGCATTAGAAATCATTGCTGGAGACGACAGCCAAGACCTGATTCAACAGATGAAGCAGGCAGAGCAGCAAATCATGGAAGAGCAGGTTGTTGAAGACGGCGAGAAAGTTAAGTACTTCATATCCTACTCAATGCCAGCTCGTATTGTCGATGAAATTCTAATAAGTGCCGCAAAGAATAAAAACGCTGAAGTGCTTATTCGCGGCCTAATGGATGGAATGGACAATGTTGGTCAGATGATAAGGTTCGTAGATTCGATAAATCTTCGTTTGCATAAACAAGGCAAAATTGAGAAATACCCCAACGTGCAACTGGCGCCAATTGAGTTTATGAAATATGACATCGCCAGAGCACCAAGCATGGTCCTTACAGAGAATGGAGAAGTAATCAAGGCGCAGGGTTTGACCACAATCGAAGACTTAAAGCGCAGATTAGATGAAGGAGTTAGCGATGCTGGCATCCTGTCTGAAACTTATCCAATCGGTGAAAAGCTACTTTTCGACGAAATAGAAGAGCGCATAGCAAAGGTTGATTGGGAATCAAAGAAACAAAAAGCGATTGATAGATATTGGAACAACTTTTCGTTCATCGACCTGCCCCCGCAACAAGAGTCGGAAGTCTACTATATTGACCCTTCGATAGTCATGACCAAAGACATACCAGCATACAACGGTAAATTGCTGGCCTACGCAGGTCAACGCGTTAACCCATTAGAATTATTGCCTTTAAACCTCAACATGATTTTCTTCGATGCCACTAATGAAGATCAATTGAAATGGGCACTTGGACAATTTTATAAGTCAGGCAGTACCGCAACCATGATTGCGACAAAGCTAGACAGAACTGATGGCTGGAAGCAGCTCGAAGAGATTACTAACAAAATTGGAGTGCAACTTTACGTGTTACGCCAAGAGGTCGCACAGCGATTTGCGTTACGCAATACGCCCTCAAAAGTAACCACTGAAGGTGTCTTATTGAAAGTAGAGATTATTGGCCAAAGTGAATGGGAGAAAGGGCATGATTGATATTAAGCTAGTTATTGGATTTATTGCCGGTGTCGTTGTTTCACATATCTACCCAGTAGTAGCCACCACCATCTACACCTACGTGATGAAAGGATGGGTCTTACTGCAAGGAGCAATGGCGTGAAGCGTTTTAAGGCATTTATTCTTACTCTGTTCATTGGTTTCACTGCTTCGACAACGGTACAAGCGAGCGGCGTTGGTGAGGCACTTTGTACGAATGCGAACGTATTCACTAAAATCATGGACCAAATGTGTTGGTCATGCATGCTTCCTTTTCGTATGTCTGGAATAGGGCCCAATGCACCAGAAGGGGCCGCTAGTAGCCAGTTACTGTGTTTGTGTAAAGACGACAACGGTGTTTATAAGCCACCGGGAGTGCCGTTAGGCTATTGGTCGCCAAGAAGGCTTATAGAAACTGTTAAGCTGCCTTGGTGTAGTCCGTCACTCGGTGGCATGCGACTACAAGATACGATAGTGGGCCTTGGGGAAAGAGGGAAAGCGGGTGGTTCTGCACCAGATACTGATAGTGGTACAAATGCCTTTTATCAATATCACTATTTCAGTTACCCAATAATGCAGATGCTTTCGTTATTTGTGGTGCCAGAATGCCAGCGCGACCAATATGTTGATTTCGATATCCTATATCTAAGTGAAATTGACCCAACATGGAACAATCCGCTTTTGGCCTTCGTGCTTAACCCGGAAGCCGCTCTGTTTGCCAATCCTCTCGCACAAATCATGTGTACGGTAGACTGCGGTTTGATTACTTCAGGTATCGCCAAAGAGCAAAACTACTTCTGCGCGGGTTGTGACGGTACCCTTTACCCGTTTACTGGACAAGTTTCAGGGGGTGGTCAGCCAGCTCGTAATACATCACTCGTTGCTCAACGTGTATTAGCTTCTCTTCACAGAAAAGGGTTGTCTAAGCGCACAATGGGTAATGACGCAATGTGCGAACCTCAGTACGCGCCAATGGTACCAAAGAGTATGTATAAGTTATCTGCTATCCACCCATTACCCGAAGCTGATGGCGATGCCATGGTTACCGTTCCTGAGCGTGACAGCAATGGCGATGAGATACTAGGTGACGATGGAGAGCCAAAAACAAAAAGCGTTAAAGCTGGGTGTTGTCATCCATTGGGCGACATGGTTTATAAGTGGCGCGGTGTGACAGGAGAGACTATTCCCGGTGTTGGTGAGGACTATGTATACATGCAATTTCAATACGTAGATTGCTGTCTGGCGAGGTAATAGTGAGTCTCAATCCTAAACAGCAAATTGTAGCTGATGCTAAAACGTATGCGTTGACGTGTGCGTTGCCCGGTAGCGGTAAAACACATACGTCCATGGAGCTAGTAAAGAACCTGCTAGAGCCAAAAGAGAATTATGCCGTCATGGTAACATTTACCAGAGCTGGCGCTGGTGAAATGCGAGAAAGAATTGAAAAGAAACTTACTTCTGAGCAACAAAAGCGAGTCAGAGTAAGCACCTTTCATTCTTTGTTTATCTCAATGTATAAAGCCGCTGGTGGGTATAAAAAAATTATCATGGGGGCTGATCAGGACAATATTATTCGGATGGCTATTAAGTCCGTTGATGCAGCACTTTTAGATGATTATATGGATGTAGTGCAGTCTATTGATTTATTAGGCCGTCAACTTGACCCTGATATGGGGGCAGTGCCTGCGCTACATGCAGAGGTTTTTCGTAAATATCAAAACCTTTGCAGAAAATACAATAAAACTGACTTGAACGCCTTATCTCGTGAAGTGGTTATCAAGCTTCAAAATAATGAAATGAAACCCTTGAACTGTACGCATATGATTGTTGATGAGTTTCAGGACTCAGATGAAGTGCAGGTGGAATTTTTGCTTTTACATGGTCGCGCTGGCGTGATTGTTATGACAGTTGGCGACGATGACCAAGCGATATACTCGTGGCGTGGAGCGATGGGCTACACAGGAATGGTGAAGTTTCTCGATGAGTTCAAGATAAAAGCGTTTGTACTTGATACCTGCTATCGATGTGCCGAGGAAGTTCTTATGTCGGCAAAGGAACTTGTTGAAAACAATGTGTATCGTGTTGCAAAAACCATGAAGTCAGCTGCTGGTGATGGTGGCAGTGTATATGTTTATGAGACCAATGACCTTGAACACGAGGTCGATACGATTATTAAGCACATACCCTCTCAAAAAGGGCAGTGGGCCGTACTTTCACGTAATCAGATTCAATTAGATGCAGTGCAAACAGCCTTACAGGAACATGGGTTCAGCTATCGTAGATTAGGTGAAAAAAGCATCTTTGAAAATAAAGATGTGAACGCGTTAATGACCATGATGGCATCGATAAAGTACGATAAAAATAAGCACAATATCATCGATACATTGATGTTTATGGAAGAGCCTGAAGACAGTATGGACATCATCGTTAATACGCTAGTTACTAAAAAGCAGAGCCTTGCTCATATCGCACAATCTGAATTTCTAGACTGTTCGGCTGAGCTAATGAATTTGTCACGTCTATGGCCTGATCTGAAGTATGACACGACCAACCCTAGTGAAATAGATAGGCGTTGCAGAGAACTAAAAAACGTTATCTTTAGAGCCAAAGGTGTTACGGCAGATAAAGGCGGTAAAATGTTTGAGGCGTTTTTTAAAATGTTTACGCGCTGGGCTAATAAAGGTGGATGGACGGATGCCGTTGAGAAGACTGCGTATCTTCTTAACAACAAGGATGACAGTGAGAAGAAAGAGGTTGAAGTTGAGTTGTCTACCCTGCATTCAAGCAAAGGTCTTGAGTGGCCAAATGTGTGGATAATGGGAGTCAATGACTCAAACATACCCGGTGAGAATATCAACGAAGCAACACTTGAAGAGGAAAGGCGCCTTCTATATGTCGGCATGACAAGAGCTGAAAAGAACCTACGTCTTTCCTATCATAAAGAAAAAGCATCATGCTTTATCGGTGAGCTTACACATGAGTGTATTAAATTTAAGCGAGCTGCCCCTTCAAAATAGTTGAATAATATGTAGGCGGTGATAATATTAAGTTATCCCGCCTCACTTGCTTTGCAGAAGCAAGCCAAGGAACCTGACGTTAGTTCTCTTAGAAGAATGCTAAGGTCAGGTGTCTTAAATCACCTAAACGAAACACAACAACTCTCGTTAGCTTTTTTGTCTGGACCTTTATGGTCTTTGCAATTCTTTGCGCGAGAGTTTCTGTGTGTTGCTGTCGCACGATGCTTGCATCAACGTCAGCCTTAAGAGGTATATCTTCTTAAGTAATATAGGAGTTCACCTTAAAACCGCTTCTCGGCAAGTGATAATCAATCTTATTGATGCCGTCCCCAATAGGGAAGACTTTCTTCCCTGTAGGGATAGTTACGTCTTCTTAGTGCGCTATTGGGTTTGATTTTATATCGATCTTTCGCACGAGATTGTATGTCTGTAGGAGGACGTAACATGTTAAAGAAACTTCCAATAATTGTTGGTGGTGAGATCGTTGGTTTTGCTCTTTGCGAGCTGGTTAACAATAAATTCCTTGTGAGGTCTGCTGTTGCTGTTTTCAGTGGCTCAGTGCCTTCCACAACTTGATTCATTTCGATGAGTTGAGCTTTTTCTAAATCAGTGATGGCTGGTAGTTCAAAGTGCCTGCTTAGCGGGTATTTTGCTCTACCCGCTGTCAATCAAACTGTTTAAAAATTGAAGGAATTTAAGATGAATACCAACGATCCAAACTACAACGTATTTGACCATATGGTACAAGTATGTTCAGGGAAATGGGATGTAGTTGCTAGTAGATATAATCTACTTGCTGATGCTGCGGCCCGATATCCACGTCAAACCCCTTGTCCGATTTCTGGAGAAGGAAAAACCAAGTTTCGATTCCAGCGTGGCTGGGAAGATTCTGGTCTTGGTTACCACAATGATAGAGGCGCACTCAGCATTTTGCAGGTCGTATCTGAAATTGAAGGTATCAACAAAGGTGAAGCCGCTAAACGTCTCATTGCGATGTGTGGTGGTTCTAACGTCGACTTTAACCCTAAACAGGTTAAAGCCATACGCAACCGAACGTTTAAATTAGACGAAAAGGAAGCGAAAAAGCGTTGTAACTCGATACAAAAAGTACTTAAAGAATGTACTCCTGCTTCTGAGTCGGACATCGTAAAGATGTACTTTAAAACTCGCACAGGTCTAGATTACAACGTAATACCTGACAGCTTACTGTTTCATCCTGAGTTAGCATATTATGAATATGATAATCAGAAAAAGAAGCCAGTATTCGCAGGTAAACATCCTGCATTAGTTTGTAAATTTGTCGATGTAGATGGGCAAGGTATTACCTTACACCGGATATTTCTTCAAGTTAACGCTGATGGCTCAGTGAGCAAGCTAAAGCAAGAATCAAAAGTCGAAAAAGGAGTGTTCATTGACCCTAAAAAGGTCATGAGTCCAGCGCGTGACATGTCTCGTGGAAATATTCGACTTTTCGATAAGGACGGTATTACAGAAGCACCTATGGGTGGTTTTGTAGGCAGTTTCACTGAGGGTGTTGAAACTGGAATGGCTGTTCTAAATGCAACAGGTATAAGTACTATGGCCTGCTATTCGGATACTATCTTGGCTAACCAAGATGTTGATAGAATGGTAGAAAAGAACCTTAAATTTGTTGTCATCTGGGGTGATAAAGACGCTGGTTTTGCTGGCCAAGATAAGGCTTTCAAATTAGCGCGTAAGTTTCGCCGTAAAGGTGTTGAAGCTCAAGTAGTGTTACCGTCATTACCTATAACAGGAAAAGGCGTTGACTGGGAAGACGAATTGAAAGCATTTGGTCCAGACCATCTGCTAGATATGATGACTCGCTCAGTCACTTATGATGAAGCTAAAGCAGAACACGAGAAATTCGTTGAAGCTGGAGGCGTATCATGAGTCACACTATCAGGATTACGCTAGATGAAGTACGTAAGAAACCACAAGTGATACTCAAGACGATGGAGGACAAACGTTCTGCACCTGAGAGTCATTGTCGAGGTGGTCATTGCGGTGTATGTAAATGCACGTTAAAAGCGGGGAAGGTACGATATCTGAGGGAACCATTAGCGTTTCTGGATGATCATGAGTTTCTTCCTTGCGTCAGTATCCCTGACACGGAAACTGTGGAAATCGAACTTGAGGCTGGCTAACTAGCCTCCCTCTTGTTCGGTTGTCCGTTTCTCTTCCTTAATACCAAGTATATCTTTCAAATCCCGTATAATCGCATCCATTCTACCTTCAGAATAATTGGCCCTCTGTTTTACCAATAAAAAATTAACGTCATATTGGTCAATTATCTTAAGCTTTGCTGTAATTTCTTTATGTTCTACGCCCCAGCGCTCATCGGGGAGTAAGAAGACACAGAGCGCAACAGTTGGTGTTTTTCGTTTATCTATAAAAATAAAATCAGGAATAATAGCGTTCGTAATCATGCCCATACTGTCCATTAACTTAAAGACAAGGCTTGTCTGATCATCTATTTCACGTTTGATATCATATTTCGACAGTACCTCTATATCCTCGATAGTACGTTTAACTAGGCCCAAATGAAGCATGTGTTCAGCTGGCAACCAATGAATGTCGTTGATTGTGTAAGAGTTAAATGTATTCACAAAATGTACCTTGTACTAATAATGCTGATACTTTAACACTGCATCAAATTGAGCATCGCAGTTAAGGTGTGAAAATACGGAGATTATCAAACATGGGTTGCGTGTATATCCGACGTCCATCAGCGACAAACCTTTCTCCAATTTCAAGTTGTGAAATAAACGGTGTCTGCGAGAGACAAAGCACAATCTCATCACTACCTTTTTCACTTTCTGCGTGCAGTTCATAAAGAGTTTTCATTATCACGCGGTATGTTCTGCCAGAGGGAAAATGGTAGCGTATTGCTCTACTAGCAAATTGAGCGTACTTTTTAAAGGAAGCATAGGCCGCAATATTAGTTCTTTGATGCCATTCTTCTGGCGTTGAGAAGCGTGTCGCGAACCGTAAAAATCTTAAGGGTGTGTTTAGAGCTCTAGCCTTCATCTCTTCAAGCCTTGAGCCTACCGGCGCATTTGAAGAGTTATCTGCCTCTATTACTTCGTTGATAACGATATCACCGTTGTGTGTCATCGTTGTGTTTAATGTTAACCCTTTGATATCTAAATATGCGTGCAGCATTGAGAGTTTTGACAAAAGGGTATCGGATAGGCTGTAAGTACCTCTACCATCCCACATTGAAAAAGGCTGCGTCTCTGATGGACTTAGCTTAATCATTACATGATGTCCATCGTAGAGTTCACGCACATAGTTGTCATTAAAGAATGCTCGATCGATAGGCATCCTCTCCGTTGTGTTCCAAGATGGTCCTTCGGCCCCGGTTTCCCATTTGCTTTTATCATAGTCCACCATATCACACAGGTTTCTTGGCAAGGGAAGGAAATAACCGCCAGTTATGAAATGGCTGACTCGCCGCCTAAGATTGATTGATGCGTCATCGAAGGAGTCGAAATGCGCTTTTTGGGTGTCATTTTTATGAATATATCGAACTACATAGTTACCCTTGTCATTAGACAACCCCAGCGCTTCAATAGATAAAGAAATCTGACCTTTACCCTTAGGGTGTAATAGAGTTATGTTTTTATTGTTCACCTAACAATTACCTTCGTACCACAATTAGACATATAGGTTATCATCCGTTTCTGTACAGCAAGGTATATAGTCACGTTAATACTTTTATTAATTTCTGCCCTTGCTTGATTTTGTTGTCGCATCGTTTTCACCAAAAAACAAACCTTCACGCCAGTTTTTTACAAAAACAATTCGAGGCCAATGAGCAGCTAACAAAATAGCAATCACTGATGCTAATACAAATCGAAAAAATCCAAATTGAAGAATTGGTACCACTGGACTGAGAAAAGCTATAATTGGGTCAGCGAACAAAAAGCTAAAGAACATATGCCCGCTCGCAATAAGTGTTGCGGCGTTTTTCAAGGTAGTTGTCGCCTGAGCTGTTAAGCAGCTTCTTTTTTGTTCTCTGGGTTTAATTTCACATCACCGATTTCCTCCCAGTTTCTAATACCCTTTGACCAGCGGTTAGGGTTCTTTTTTTGCGCTTTGGTATATAGCTCATGGCGTTTTGCCAATATCGCTTTATCTTCACCATTATGGCGTTGCGCTGGTGTCACGAATTTGATGCGACTATGCCTGTGCTCAGTGTTGTACCATTGAGCGAAGCCTTTCATCCAAGCTCTTGCATCTTCAAGGCTTTTAAAGCCTTCGCTTGGCCAGCGGTGACTGTATTTGACCGTGCGGAACAATGATTCTGAGTACGGATTATCATTGCTGACACCGGGGCGGCTACGAGAGCCAATGACACCCATATCAAGCATTTTGGCTTGCATCGTTAGGCACTTCATCGGGCTACCGTTATCTGAATGCAATACCACGTCTTTTTTAACGCATTTCTCAGACCAGAGCGTGCGCTCAAGCAATTGGGCAGCATGTTCACCTGATTCACTGTCATGAACTTCCCACCCGACAACCTTACGGCTGAAGATGTCGATTATCATGTAGAGGTAGAAGAACCGACCAATGACCGTTGACGGGCAGTAACTAATATCCCAAGTCCACACTTGGTTTGGCGCTGTCGCTGTGTACCCCTTAGGTTTAGCTCGGCTACCTTTAGGTTTTGCTTTACCTCGATGGGTTAGCTGGTCATTGGCTTTCAACACACGATAAAAGCTCGATTCAGACGCGAGATATTGCCCGTTATCTGCCAGCATTGGCACTATCTGACTTGGCCCTAAATTGGCGTATTCTTCTTGGTTACAGGTAGCTAATATCGCTTGCTGCTCTTCCTCAGTGAGCTTGTTACTCGGTTCTGGCCTATCAGCTGTAGGTCTTTTGTCACCACTGATTTCACCGCTTTCCTGCCAGCGTTGTAATGTGCGTACAGACATACCAACTTCTTCACAGGCTTTCTCTTTTCTAGCACCTGAGCTGACTGCTTCATCAATCAGAGATGCGTAATGCTGCCTATCTGTGAGTGAGGTTAATTGTCCTCGTCTTCCCCCCAGTAGGCATTTAACTTTTTTCTGAGCACCAACAACGCTGCCGTTTCAGCAAGCGCAGCATCTTTGCGCTTTAACTCTCTTTCTAACTCTTTAATCCGCTTACGATCATCCTTTCGCTCTTGGGTTAATTGCTTACGTTGCTGGGCTTTAGTTTGATTGCCTGCAATGCAGCTTCGCTTCCATTCTTTAACTTGCTCAGGGTAAAGCCCTTTTTCACGGCAATACTCACTTAACTCAATTTCGCTCAATGCTGCTGTTTCTAAAACAATTGAGAACTTTTGCTCTGGTGACCAACCATCTGAACTATTGCTATCTGCCAAACTAGAACCTGCTTGTAAATACTTATCTCGCCATGAATACAAAGTAGATAAGTTGATACTCTCTAGCTTTGCGAATTGGCGTAATGATAAGCCACTTTCAACCAGCTTTCTAATGATGGCTTTCTTATGATCTTCAGGATAATGCTTCACTAATATCTAACTTACCGCTCCCTGTTATATTTTTATGAAAAACTGAGGCGACAACTATCCTGACACAGGGGGGTTGAGACTAAAGCTAATACACCAAAACGAATTGAATTAAGAACGGGTTCGAACTATTACTCATTACTGGGATACATGCACACGCTAGCGCCAAACCAAATGTGCTTTTGATGTAATTAATTCGATTCTTTTTAAGCATCTGGTTTATTCACTTGTGATTTTGCTTTGCTTGTATTGGTTCGCTTCATACTCTACTAGCCCTAACAAAGTACAAAAGCCTATAACAGGAATCATTACCCAAAACACTCTAGGTTCTTTCACAAGATAAGCACCGATAACAACAATCATTGTAGAAAATACGAACCTAAATAAACTGTTCATTTTATTCCCTTGTCTCGGATTTGAATTGGTAATAAAAATTGCATCCCATTACCACTAACATTAATGGAACATAAGTCACCGCGACTCCATAAAGTTCTATGAAGTCACCTTGTACTGGTGTGTAACCATAAAAATGATACACGATTGAAAATACGCCGGTAATAAACCCAAAGACCGCACAGTAAGTAAATCCAAACTTGTTCACCATGATTCTTTATTGCTCTCTAGTTCACCGTAACTCTGAGCTACAGACACCAAATCAATTTCATCTCCATCGTCGCTATTAATCCAACCAATAACGTGTTCCGACGTCTTAGGGCCATATTTTTTTCGAATATGTCTAAGGTACTTAGAACCCACAAGGTAAAAGCCAATAGTAACTTTAAATAAAATTGCTAAAGCGAAGATAGAAACAACAGCAAAACCACCATTTATATCGATGACCATTTTTAGCAGGGTTATTAACAAAAATGACATCAAAAAACCTGCCAAAAACGAAGCAGAAAAAGAAATGCTATCGATGTTTTTTCCAGCTTTCCATTTGGTAAGATGATTCATGTCTTTATTCCTTCTCATTATTTTGGTTGGGATAAGAAGAGCTTTCTGTAGACAAAAATCCATACGCGATTACACCAACACCAAGTGATGCAAGAAGAATAGATGCACCATTTTCATAAAGCATATGAGATAACTCAGTCGGGTATTTGTTATGCATTAGAATGCCAATAAATAGTAAAATAAGCCCTGAAATCAGGAATTTTAAAGAGCTTTTGTTGACCATAATTTATTCCTTTGTTGATTTTAATGACTTTAACCATGCTGGATTGCGAAACGTGAACTTTAAGTCATCATCCATGAAAAACATTGGCCCAAAAATTAACATAAACATAGATGAAAGCCATGCCGCTAGAGCAACTGCAATTAGTGTGAAATCCTGAAGCTGTTTTGACCCTACTGGCAACATATCTCTTAAACCAAATAGGCCTGTAACAACTGCTCTATCAAACAGAAATGTAAACGCTAACGTCACACCAAAAAACACCGCAAATATGGAATTGAAGTCCGAGTCATCATCTGATTCTGAGGTTCGATTAACAACCAATTTGACAGCGCCAATAAGCGCAATCACTAATAGAAAGGCAGCCCAGTAAACATCTAGCATTGTTTCATTCCTCTATCGATATTACAGATCCAGTGCAAAGTATTTCGATGCAAAACGAACCGCTAAAAGTCGTCCCTTCAGGACAAACCGAAGAGGATTGTTCAAGTTCTAATTTTCCGTTTTTAAGCACATATGAACGTTTAATAGGAAGTTCCGTAAAAGAATACGTCGGATTAAAACCGGAAGGGCAAATAGACGCCTCCAGTATTTTCTTGACCATATTTTGCTCAGGTAGTTTATCTTCGGCGAAGCTGATTGAGGTAACAAAAACAGCCATTGTTAGTAAGTGTTTTAATTTCATAAACTACTCCATAGATTAGCTTCTGGTTCCGATTCTGGAAACTGACTCAAGTTTTGGTCAAGAGTGAATTTCCAGAACCCTTCCATAAGT
The DNA here is from genome assembly GCA_030248135.1 of Theristus sp. LFF4_11. Lineage (NCBI taxonomy): Eukaryota > Metazoa > Nematoda > Chromadorea > Monhysterida > Xyalidae > Theristus > Theristus sp. LFF4_11. The sequence continues at coordinate 25,712 of JASANC010004355.1, forward strand.
TGTTTTGAAAGTCATTTCTGACCGCATTTTGTCTGTAAAATTCTATACTACCACTATAATAAATTATGCAACTACACGGCGGTACAACTCGTTTTCCAGAAAACCAAACCTACAGTCTACATTTTCCAGACATGTTTCTAGAGGGTATATTTCAGCTCTTGCTTGATTTTGTTGCAGCATCGTTTGCACCAAAAAACTCACCTTCACGCCAGTTTTTTACAAAAACAATTTGATGCCAATGAGCAGCTAACAAAATAACCATTACTAATGCCAATACAAACCGAAAAAATCCAAATTGAAGAATTGGTTCCCCCGGACTGAGAAAAGCTATAATGGGATCAGAGAACAGAACGGCAAAGAACATATATACGCACGCCAAAACCTCTATAAAACCTACTTTTATAAGTTGTCTTTTCATTATTCCTTAACTCACTCATAGGGTCCGGGATATTTTGAATCAATAAACTGTCCAATATGCTCTGCCCCAAAAGCAACCATCAGAAGCCATACTGCCTGTGAAACTAAAAATGTAACTGGACTCTTAAGCATGTTTATTCCTCGTTAATTATAAAAGACGCTTCCAGTCTTTTATGAAGTTTTTGACTGCTAAAACTAAAAATGAAATCAAGGCCACAAGAGCAAGCTTATCATAGCGATATAAAATTTTGTCTCTGATAACGTCTTCTAGTGGTTTTAAATGACCCGTGAACTCCAACCCATTAACTGCGTAGTTGCCAAGCACTAGAACCCCGAAATAGATGACTACCCCGAATGTTAAAGCCCAATGTGTTCTTTTCGACAAGCTAAATACATACAGAAACTCTATCACCCAATTAGGCATAACAATCCCTTACTTTATGCGTGAGAATACGCTGTTAAAAACCTTTTCAATTTCACGTTCAACTGGCTTTATTTTGGCATCCAGCGTCGCTTTGGTTTTGATGCCAGAAATATCTTTCAAATCGTTATAGCCGCATCCATAGTCATACATCATTTTGACCCAGCTATCACGAAACGTACTCAACGTAGCTCCACGCAATCGAGAGTTGTCCAAGAAGCTCTTCAACTTGTCATCGAGTGACCGAGTTTGAAAGCTTACGCTTCCGTCTTTTTTAGCTTTCCCACGAGGCGTCAATTTGAACGGCTCTAACTTGTCATTTACAAACAACTTCATAGCTGGATTAAGGCCACGATACGTATGTAAATTACTTTTGCCCAAACCACATTCTTTAAGCCATTCAATATATTCGTCTAACAAAGGCAGAACATGGTCGGCAGTACGTAACTCTCTTGCTTCACCATTAAACGCGAGCTCTTTTGGTATATGCCAAATAGAGTACCATTCACCAGATTCACTCATGACTGAACTGAGCGGTAACTGACAAACCTCTTTTCTATCCAATCCCCAATAACACAATGCAAAAATCAACGCCTTGTTTCTTGGTGCGAATTTTGGCTGCGCATTCGCTTCAATCAAATGCTGAATGTCATCTTCAGTAAAAATTACTTCTATCGGCATTACTGCTAAATATGTCCATAATGGTTAAAGACTAAACACATGTACTATAGATTACATCAATAAATTAACGTGTCAAATGTGCTTTAATTAAAAAATGACACGTCAAAATTGATATTCTTAATCAGGAATAGCTCGCAATCCACTTTAGGAGCTGACAACAAGGGAATCGTCTAAAATCGAAAGCACATCGTTTCCTATCCCCCTTTATTTCTAGCGACCTGTAGACGGGCGCTGTTATTTTATACTACGATATAGGAAAACAAGTTTCCTATATAAAGATGTCGGACGAAAATATAGACTTTAAGTGGCGGTGGAACCCTCCTTCTTTGCGGACTGTTAAACAGCCAGAAACGCTAACACCGGATGAGTTCTTAGATATGGTTGAGCGTGTAGACAATGAAAGTGTAGATCCGCTGATTGGCCTGCGAAACCAGTGCATGTTGTTGACCACCTATTTTAGTTGCTTCAGAGCTATTGAAGTGAGCCAGTGGAAAGTAAAAGAAGCATTATATCCTGATGGTTCTCTGATGTTCGTTACACGGCTGAGAAAGGAAGGTACTAAGGGCAACTATCCAGCTATTGCGCATATTCCGAATGTACGTGAGTACAGAGCTTATTTAGACAAATGGTTTGATGCGAGAGTAAAACATCGAATTGGGCTGGCTAAACTAGGTTCGGGTGAATATAGAGGCTTAGAACCTGAGTCACATGTATTTCTCAGCAACTGGCGAGGAATGTGGCAACCATTCTCGCTTACCCGCAAAGTGTCAAAAGGTAAAGAGTACAGGGTAGCAACTGCTGTCCAGAACTTGCTCACGAAGCTATATAAAGATTATGGGTATAACAACTCTAGTAGTCATGCTGGCCGTCATAGTTTCGCGAGATTCGCGCAAAGATTATTAGAGAAGAAAAACAACCCTGACACATCACGTATTATTCAAACGTTGCTGCACCACAAGACTGAAACAGCACAACGAGACTATACGGACGTGGATTTCAATCACATAAGAAAGGTGGCTCAACAGATGATGCCAAAGCCGAAGAAACGCGGTAGGAAGCCTACTAAAAAATGAAGAAGTTTAAATTTATTAATAACCAGTCAAAAAAAGAGTTTCTTGCCTTGCCTGAAGTTATTCAAAAACGCTTTGCCAACGACCTAAACGCTATTTGTCAGGATAAAGAGCCGTTCAGTAAATTTAAGCATTTGAAAGACAGCGTAGGAGTTGGCGCTGTAGAGCTAATTGAAAATGGCAGACCAGCTTACCGTACTGTCTACGTGGCTAAATTCGCTGATACAGTGTTCATACTTCACTCATTCACCAAGACTACCAACGGCGTTGACCGGAAGGCTATGGATACTGCCAAAAAACGCTACAAATTAATGATGAAAGAAATCAAAAATTAATATATCAATACTTGTATAAATATCAGTGTTGATATATTCTGATTATAGGTTAATCAAAGAGGTCTAATCATGGCATTAGAATACACCAATATTTTTGACGCCATTACGGAAGATGCAGCAGAAGCGTCAGAGTTACAAACTCGCTCTGACCTTATGATTGCAATTCGAGACATTGTGAATGCTAAAGGTTGGGATCAGAAACAAGCTGCGGCGGCAATGGGCATCACCCAACCAAGAGTGAGCGACCTTGTAAATGGCCGGATAGAAAAATTCTCTATCGATAAGTTAATGACCTGCTTATATAAGATTGGCTTTCGCTTCAAGCCACAGTATGAAAATGGACAGCTTACGATGTCTGTCCAATCGGTTGCGCAAAAGCAAAACCATGCTGTAATGGCATAAAGGTTAATAGAGGAAACACGATGGCAAAAATTAGCGATATAAGACTGGATATGCCGGTAGAGATTTACCCGTGTAGAACAGAGGGTGTGATGACAGTCCCTTTGGATACCCAAGTGTATGTTCTTTCGCCTGATCAAGCATCTAAGTTTATTAGCGAGCTAAAGGATTTAGACAAACTCTCACTCGTTGAGGAAACATTGCAAGGTTTAGCTGAACGCAACGATGGGACGAAGTTGAAAACCGCATTTCCTAGTGTCGATGATTTTATTGAAGTCGCACGTATGACCGAATCTCTACCTACAACTCTTCTTCCGAAAATAGCTGCATGGAAGAGAGAGGGGGCTACAGAAATTAATATCGATTTTGAAGAAAAACCGTGATGGGAAATATTGCATCGTGAAAAGTCTCGCAAAGGATTTGCCACATGGTTGGATTGAGAAGGTGTGTAAATGTGAACTTGGTGAGCCTCATTTCAGATATGAGCGAACCGATTGCGGGACAGTTTGTCGTGACCATAGTAATTGCGGGACTGTTTTGAAATCGCATTGGATAGGTTGTGGGCAGTATTCAGATCAAGAATTACGACCACATAAAACTGCTTTAGCAGCTATTAAAAAGCTGGATAAACTTTATCCAATTGAAACAAATTAACCTAATGGGAAACGCGTTTTATGGCTCGAAATTACGGTATCGGTTTTTGTAAGACCGTCTTGGCAGCACTTAAAGAAAAAGAAGATAAAATGATTGCTGAAACTGGTTATGGGTTTGACATTTTAGGCAAAGACATAATTACAGAACGACGATTCAAACGGTATTTAGAAGAGTTTCAGCGTGAAAAAGACTTGGGCTTACCGCCTAGTTATGATCCGCATGTTCACGGTTCACTAACTACATAATCAATATATTGGAAACACGATGTCTTCACTGCCAAACGTTAAGAAACCATGCGCTCAGTGTCCCTTCAGAAAAGATACCTTGAAGGGCTGGCTGGGTGGTGAGCGGATGGCAGAAATATTAGCGCAAGGCTCGTTTGTTTGTCACAAAAAGCAGGACTTACAGTGTGCAGGACATATGCTGATTAACGGTGATGACAACGATTTTGTAAGGCTAGCGAATAGGCTGGGTATTGAGCTGGATTTGTCTGGCCGCGAACTGGTGTTTGATACACGATCTGAATGTGAGTCACACCACGAACATCGATAGAGGAACTAATCAATGAACGATAAAGTTGAAAATTATACAGTTTCGTTTGAGAGCGAGGCGCAAAAAAAAGCCTGATGACTCAATAGTTGTTGCGGAGTCTGGAGTGCGATTAGTTTGCGAAAACGAACAGCATAGTCCGTTATTCCTAGAAGCTGGAAAGCGCTACAAAATCACTATCGAAGAAGTATAGGAAATAGTTATGAATACAAGATGTTTTGTAGATGTGGACGGCTTCGTATGGTCTGTCAATCATAAAGGTGAAACAAGATATCCAATGGATATAGAAATCGTTGATGACACACTTCGTGTGTTAGGTGAAGGCAATGAAGTCGATGGTAGAGAGATCATCGATGAGTATGTTTTGTGGCCGTCACTAACTGAATTAGCATATGCTTTAGAACAGCAGGAAACAGTATGAAATTTTCAATGAATGGTTTCAGGCGCGAACTAAGTAACAATGTTGAAGAGCTTAGGGAAGCTGTTTTGCAATCTGTTACGGGTGAACTTTATGACGAAGACCATTTGGTTGAAGTGGTCAATAAAATCATAACTCAAAGTAACGTTATCAACTGTGTTTACAATCCTGATGTTCCAGAGTTTCAAGAACTGGATTTGGAAGTTGAACACCTCGAATTAGTAAAGTAGGAAATACAGTCATGATACCAGAGCATAAAAAGTGGATGAAAAGGTTGCAAAAATGCTTGTCCGATATGCCAGATGATTGCGAACTGGTCGTTGAAGCTGGTTCCTTAACATCTTCAACTGTTCATCTGCTAATTAGAGGCAAACATAATAAGCTGTATGAGGTTCATCAAGACAACATGGGGCTTCCTATTAGTGATAACAATATCACTGCTTTTAGAGCCGAAAATGTCATTGCAAACAGCGAAACTATCTAATGGGAAAAAATCATGAGTAGAGAGCTGTTCATTAATTTCATGCGGAGTAAGAGGGTGGAGCCAACAGAAAAGGATGTTAAACATTTTGAGCGTATGGCTAAGTCCTTTATGGAGCCAGCAATAGAGCAGTTAGAAGAGCAACTAGATAAAGCCAATTGCCTCCTCTCTGAACTAAGAGAACACGGAGATTTCGGTTCACATTGGGATAAAAAAATCACTGAACTATTGGTGGTTAAAGATTAATTGGAATAACGATGCATCATGAGAACACTCATAGAAACAGTTAATACCCTTCAGCAATGCTGCTACGCATTAAGATGTACCTCTTTGATTGAACATGAAGCAGAAAGTGCAATTGAGTACAACGAGGATGATGCGAGCTGGGATTTGATGATTACAGCAGTGCGGGAAAGTAAACAAATAACTCAAACGTTACTTTTCCAGCGAGACGAACTTATTCTAGCGATTAACCGATGTTTGAACGAATCAAACACATCACCGTTAATAGAACTAATCCCCGAAAGCAATAATTTACACTCCATTGATGTTTTACATCAGGATTTACTCCCCCCTTGCGAAGTACAGTTTCATAGTATTCAGACTCCTAATGCTGTCGAAAAACTATGCACGGAACTGGACACATCTTTGGTTTATCTTCTCTCTCGTGACTATGGGGAGATGTGCAATCCGATAGTTGAGGACGAAAAGTGCGAAGTATGGACTGTAACGGGTAACCCTGCACTGTGGCCTCTGTTTATTGATTTAGATGGCACCTGTTTCGCGGTGGAAATAAGAAAAGTGGGTAGCCATTATGTATTTTTCGCTGAATGCAGTGAAAAATAAAATTTAAAATTGAAAGCTGAGTGGAAGTCCAAGTAAAAATGAAGAATATAAACAGGCGAGGCAGGAGCTTGGCTTTAGTGTTTCAGAATGGGTTTCTGGTACTGAAAGTGGCGAAAGCTAGACTCCACAATTCGGGAGCAGTTTAAAAAGAAGCTTCAGGAGCGCCTAGCATATCCGCGAGTCGAATCAGCTCGGCTTAGCGGAATGGAAGATTGTTACAAAATTAAATTGCATAGCGCTGGATATAGGCTTGTATATCAGGTTAGAGATAATGAGCTAGTTATATCGGTTGTAGCGGTTGGCAAGTGGGAACGCAATCAGGTTTACAAAATAGCAGTTAAGCGAATATAGGATAAGAAATTTTGGCAGATGATAACGAACGCTACCAATGTAAAAAATCAAAGTGAATTCTTTTCTAAGTATAAACGTGTATTTGATGAAACGAAGATGGAAGCAAGCAAGCTAAACATGGCGAAAGCTGCATTTGCTGAGTTGAAACGAGAGGCAATGCTTTATGCTCAGAGTCTTGATAAGGAAAGCGATGATTTTAAATTTGAAGCTTAAAATAAAAAAGTGATACGCATCTTCAAAATATGAGCACCTTCTAATCTCGTAGAAGTTAAAAAACAGAGCGTGTGTACTCAAAGTTTTGGCACTGATTGCAGAGGTTTGATTTCCCCTCCCACCTGTGTTCGCACTTTATGCAAAGGTGCAGCATTGATTCTCTAAAGTCGGTATATTTCCCCATGGTATTTTCACGAAACCCTTCACCGTTTTCATAGGAAGCTTTTTGACTACCTAATAACACATAAACAGATTCCGACCCTTTTTCGAGCGCATAAATGCGTGATTGTTGTTTAGAAGTAGTTAAGGTTTTTTGGGGGGCGTTCGCGATTTCTGTCGTTTTAGTATGAGTCGCAGGCCCCGTATAAATGTTCGTGTTCTGGTATATGCCTCTTGCAGTGTCGATATCAGCTAGTAACGTTTCCTTATTATCACTAACAAACTCATCGTGGCGTTGCTGAAATCGTCCTTCTCTAGGGTGATAGTGCCAATATTTGCCGGTGTGCGAACGCGCTAGGAACTCAATGAGAGCATCTTTATATTGACCAGACTTGGTTTCTTCAAAGGCCTGCATTAGAGACATTACATTAAACTCTATTACCCCAGAATTGTTTTCTGGGCTTTTGAGTTGTTCTGGTATGCGTCGACCATCATACGTAATGTACACAACCAGTTCGAACGAACCAATCTTAAGAACAAGATCTACCATCACACCATTGCGCATCAATTCTGATTCAACAGTGTCGAACTGAACCACTTTTTCCTCAGTCAATGTGTATCGATGTGAATAAGGGTGCTTCGAACCCGGAATGGTGGCAGATAAGCTTTTTGAATAGGAAGGTAGGCAAAGCATCGCGCCTTCTTCAAATAGCTGTTTCATCATTAACCTTACCGATACAGCAAAGGAATAATCACAGGGTTTTTCCGTTTTCTTTTTTACGTCTCTTGATTGGTGAGCAAAATGCCACTCTTTGATGGAACCATGTCGCGCAATTAAAGGTGTTTTGCAGGATGGGCATATACAGTCGCACTTAATTCCGTTTTGAACGCTGCCAACATCTACTACCTGATTGCTTTTCAGGTGTAATCCAAATGGTATGAGAGTAAAAGCGCCCATTGTCATTCCTTTGCTTAATCGAATACGGCTATGCGCGACCTAGATAGAAATAATATTTGTTTTATTCTGACTTTGATAGTGCGACGTTAAAAGTATGAGTTTTTTATATCTGTATTAGTTACTGAATTAGGGGAAATATCGTGCTGGTGGTATTTACCTTCGCCCCAGCTTCGTCTAAACTAAATTCAACAAAACACTTCTGTTAGCACTTTTTTAATGGCCATTATGGTCATTTTAATCCCGCGCAGAAGTCACTTGTGTCTCAACTACATTGTGCATTGTACAAAATAGTAGAGACTTTAACGGAGAAAACCTTAAACCGAAGCTTCGTTCTTCGTCAGCTTTATGCAAAACGAAACCCTGTTTGGGACACACCAAACAGGTGAGTCCTATATGTTTTTTCTTACACAATAGGACTAATGATATGGCTTATTCTTGCTATTTAGTGAAACCCGAACAAATCAAGCGCATTGCTTCACCAGTTCACTGTAATCACTTTATGCACCATATAACCGTAGATTTTGGTATTCCTAATAATTCCCCTTTACCTTCCAATCCCAATAATGTCCAAGTTATCGGTGTTGCTTCTGACGATAAAGCGCAAGCTTTAGTTGTTTCAGTTGATGGTAAAAAAGAACGGTCTAATGGACAGGTATTTCATATCACAGTTTCTACTGCTGATAATGTAAAGCCCGTCTATTCTAATCGCCTGTTGGAATCTGGATATACCCCCATTAATCCAATTAACATTGATGTAGAACCATCGTTCGTTAACTGGTAATCGCAAGATTATTTAAACCCATCAGGGACAAAACATTGTCCTTATGGGCTAGTGATTTGTCCTTTTTCTTTGAGGAATTGTTATGCAAATCACTCGAAAACAATATGACTTACTCCTTGGTTTCTATGCTCATTGTTATTGTGTCTACCACGAAAAAGTGAAAGCTTGTTTCGATTTTTGGGCCGCACAATTAGATGATGCAAACATACCTTGGACTATACAGAACAATGTTTCTGTTACCGCTGAAGATAAGGGCTCTAATGCACTCTATCTATCAACACATTTAAAGAACAAAGGTGTAGAAATACACTAATGGAAAGACTCATTGAGTCTACACCCAATAAGGGCAAAACATTGTCCTTGCTGGGCGTGTTTTGCTCTTCAATTTTTGATTAAGAGAAAAACACGATGTGTAAAGAATTACATTTATTAAAAGGCGTCTCTTTTCTTGAAAAAGAAAATATGATGCTTTGCATAGACCAGTTCGGAAATGAGTTAGCACTTGCCAAAGAAGGTGAGCCTGACTATGCCGATTGGGGTGCCTATAACTTCATTGATGTTAAAGGTACCACCGAGGTAACTACACCCCTTAATTTTGTCTGGAAGATTGAAGAATTACCCAGCAATTACAGCGGTGAGTTATCAGTGGGCATGCAAAACTTTTATTAAAACGTTGTTCAGTTAGTTAGTTATTAAAACCCGTCAGGGAGCACACCTGACCGGTGTCTCCTTTGGCTTATTTTTTTTGCTGTAGGAGGCAAATATGAAAAACGATATGCAAGATATTTATGTTGTAGTGCGCGATCAAGTTACAGAAATGAAGATTGACTTTAAAGTCAAAACCAAACTGTTAGAGAAGTTAGAGGATATGTTTGTGAATGATGCAGATACCAATGCGTATATGCGATTCACAACCTTAGCCAAAATGTACGAATCTACGTTTGTTTCAGAGAAGGAGCGTTTCTTACTTAATAAATCACTATGTGAGGAGTTAGGTTCGACACCTCTTGAAACTGATACTTCATTTGCTGCGAGAATGATTGAGCGTTTAGCACAATTTTCATTGGCATAAAGGGCAGGTGGCATTTTGCCACCTTTTACCCGCTGTGAACCTTGAGTTTGGTTCACCACCAAGCGTCTTTACGAGGATGTTAGGTGGTGAATCAAACTAACTAACCGAGGTAAACACAATGGAAAACATGCATATCTTTTTATTCAATGAGCAGAAAGTTCTTCTGGCCAACGCTAATGATTACACTGGCGTAAACGTTTCGAAATTTATTGATGAGAATGAAGCATTCACAGCAGTAAGAGAGGCGTTAATTCGTGAAGGTAAAGTGTTGGAGAATGATGAGTGGACTTGCTTTTCGTAGATTCAGTAGGGGTGGTGAAGCTACCCCCTGACTACTCACTAAATTTGATCACTGCGTTTTATTACTTCTGTAAATCTCTAAGTCTGCTTTGAAGACATAATCCAATCCCAGTTCATGAAAACGGCGCTCTTCTGCATTGGTCGTGATCTTATGACAGGGCTCCAGTGGCTTATTAGCGGCGTGCGGAATAACCTCTATGTGTACACCATACTCACATGAAGTAACATGGCTAAATAAACATCCCTTGCATGTTCGCTTTTGTGTGAACGCCATAAAGTAATCCCCATTTATTTCTACAGTAGACGTAATAAGAACCCGACGTGCTCGAATGAACACGTCGATAAGTTATAGAGGTTTAATCAAACTACGCGTAGGATTTTTTCTTTAAGCGCAGGCAGTTTGGCTTTTGCGTCTGCTATCGCTTTATTCAGCGGAGCCATGATGGCCTTTCTGGCGTTACGATTTTCTTTTCGATAGGTTAAACCTTTCCTCAGCCACTTCAATGTCAACGCTACAAAGATGAAGATGAAGATGTTTTCTATGAACAACATATTATTAGAGGCCCAAATAAAAAACGCATTCTCTCTTACAGCGCCCATCGCCTCGTTGTTGACGGTTTGTGCAGTATGAACAAATTTCGTGGACAAGGTAGACCAACCCCAGTGCAACCCACCAAACACTAACAATCTTACTAACCACTTACCAAACGAAGAACGACCCTTGTAGTTTTCAAAAGACGAAGTGCTAAGTTCAATATCTTTCGTTAGGTTATAGGCATATTCAATGTTCATCATAGGGTTATCAAGTAAAGCTTTAGATTGAGCGAACATGAACCAATCCCCATCATCTAATAATCCTGTCATTTTTTCAGGGAAGGTATGCTCTTCAATCCGACCATCGGCCAATCTGACCAGAACAGACCCTTCAATCTTAGATGTCTTGGTCCTTCTCTCGCTACGTTTTTCTTCTGTCTTGTCACCCATGTAAACACCATGTTTATAAACCTCATAGGTAGTTATTGTGGATGTCACATTGGTTATGTCATTTACATTCGCAAACGTGTCACGACTTAGCACTCTCCCGAACATGAAAGATACTTTGACGTCAGCTTCATTGCTTTTCAGCATGGCGTACTTGTGCGTATACCTATCAATATAGTTCAGGGGCATGACTTCCTTGAGAATGCCTTCCTCTATGGCTATAACACTGTTTGATGGTTTTTCATCTTGTTGATTCTGCTTGGCGCCACATTTGGGGCAGAATAATGCGTCGTTTGGTATACGTTGTTCGCAGCCGCCACAAATAACGTCGCTGGGCTCAGGCTGTCTAACTGACAAATGAAAGCCAAGCGTATTCTTCGAAACCTTAATTAGTTTGGCTACTGCGGCCTTAATTGACTCAAAAGCCCGCTCTCTTTTTTTGTAATCATTGTGCTGCAATAAAGCCTCGATAACGAATACAAGTGCGCCAACACCAAAAGACACGAGTAGCCCTATCTTATTAAAATCGAACTGATAAGCGGAAAAGATTGCAGAAATAACAAATGCTGGCAAAAACAAGAATATTTTTTTCTTTGTTTTTGGAGTGTAAGCATCATTGATAAACGATGTTTGACCATCATCTTTATGGATGATCACTGCACCCGGAGTTCTATCGTTCATTACAATACGGTCAGCATCTGCACCTTGAATATCGTGAGTCAGGCTTAAACCTGATATCCAAAAACAGGAGAGGACCGCGCCTTTTTTCAGATTCTGAAATTGGGGCTTTTCAGCGCTCAGGCTAAAAGAAGACTCTTTGCCATCTTTATCAACAAACTCAACCCACCAAAAGCTCTCCGTAAGGTTGCTGTTACCAGAGTGATAAACACGTTTATAAAGATAGGTCGACGTAACGCGGCCAGTTACCACCCTTGCGTTCGGATAGTGTTTTCGTAATTCATTGATAGCTGAACGGTCTACTTCATCAATATTTTTGAGTGTGGGGAGGTCAGTGATTTCCCTTCCAGTAGATGTCCAAAAACGGTCGCCCACATAGGCTTGTTGAACAGCTTCTTGCATTTAGAGTCTCCATTTCTAATGTTTAAATTGTATAACTCAACAACTAATTCTATCGAATACAACATATCTCTCGATGGTTTAAGCCAATAGAAAAGTGACTTTAAAAAGAAAGTCACTAGCATTGGTGAATAGAATGCAAACTATCTTCGGTATTTTTAGCGTAGCACTGTTGTTGAGGGCACAAGACTACTTGAATTAGAAATGAATGAAAAAGCTTTATTTATCAGATTTGAAGCATGTCTTTCATAGACGTTGTGGCAAATAGTTTGAGAGAGTTAACGTTCGAGGGAGTGTAAGAACTTCCCCCATGCCATTGTACTAAGATGTAGATTTGTTGCGCTTATTCATCACAGACAAACCGATAAATGATAAGACTGATATTGTAAGGGCGTAACAGGCTATATGAAATATCAAAGGGTGAACTTCTTCGTGAAGACCGGCTTTCGATGCCATAAATGCGACCAAAGCGGTCATGCCGACTGCACCAGCATCACGAGCGAGTATAATCAAAAGTCTACGCTGTGACCTTCCAACAATGCATTGCATAAAAAATTGAAAAATTAGATAAACTACCAAGTATGCAAAAATAAGCACGGTAAATGTTAACTCCACATGAATTTTGATGAATTCGTTTCAATGGCACTTTGAACATCCTCATCAGAGGCATCGGTATCGACAACTACAGCTACTACCGCTCCAGCTCTTTCAGCACTCTTCACAAGACACTCCTGTTCGATTTCGCTTACCAAGGTCAAAGACGCTTTGATAATTACGAATGGGGCAGGCATAAGTTTTGTTGTATTCGCAGCATGCTTTTTGAGAAGTGCATTAAAGTTTTCTTCAAGCGCTTTGGCGTTAGCGATGAAATGCATGCTATCTGAAAAGCTCCCTAAAATAAACGCGCTATGCTTACTATCTAGCGTATAGGCATTAAGAGAGTTTTTCTCAACCTTAACGATGATGGCGTTTCGCTTGCTGACCTTTTCTAGCGTATCGAATATGTGCCCGATAACCGCAACAAAGGGCAAAAAAAGTAATGTGAACGCTACGTTGCTGAGCGGCCCGTAAAGCTATTGGCCACCTAGAAAATGAATATGACCGGTTTCCAGATACGCTAAGAAAGAGACAATTGCCATAAAATTAAAAAATCGTTTGCTCATTGTGACGGCTCCTTTTCTTTTTGGGCCTTTAGTGCTTTTGCGCGTTCACCTTCAACCTGCGGGTCTAATCCTAATTGCTTACCTTGCTCAACCCCTCGCATATAAGCTGCAATCTCTTCAGAGGAAGCATTTCGCGTGGGTGCTGGCTTATAAGTACCGGTTTCGCCAAAGTATTCGATAATTTGTGACATCTTAAGCGGAATAAGCGCTGTACCAGTTGATGATACCATCGTTTGCTGACGTTCATTGACGATTAGTGCGCATCGGTAATTCACTTGTTGGGCAAATCCCAGTCGAAAGAAGTTTCGCTTTGATGCACCTTTTAGTTTTAGTTGCTTAAGTTGCCTTTCACACGCTTCGACGAAATATTCGAATGTGAGCTTGGCCACAATGGTGTCTGCTTTGAAACCTTGGAATACAAACGACATATTTGTGTCGTAGATACCGCGCTGACGTAGCACTCGACAATCATTAAGTGAAGAAGAGGCAGAGGCAAGTGCAACCATCCACTTTGGTGAGCGAGAGCCATTGAGTTCGTATTGAAGCTCAAGAAACTGGCTGCCTTTGGCGGCTTCAATGTCAGAGACTTCAAGCTGGTGCTTGTCCATTAAGGCCCTTGCTCGTCTGGCAGCGATCATCGCTTCATTAGGTGAAGAAGAGTCATTAGCCATCGCCAGCAGCTTGCTAATTTTCTCAATGATTCTATCCATGTTGTCTGACATCTACTTTATGCTCCAGTGCTGTTTCACTATGTACTTCAAAGTAACACTTACCTTTAGTGCGCAAGGTTACAGTAAATAACGGGCGATGAGAAAGGATTCGGTTCAAGTCACCTAAGAACTTGTCGAGTCCGTCGTAGACATCCCTGACTGTCACGCGGTGTACTAACCAACCATTTTGTAGGGCGAAGGATTGCTTCTGCCGGTCACGGTTAAACGATTCTTTGTCTCTGTGAGGTCCAAACCCATCACTCTCAATGAAGACTTTCCATGGTAGTAAGGCAAAGTCATACCGAAACGCAATTTCATGGCCCGGTAAAATGACCTCGGATGCATGTTTACCGCCTTCGCTGTATCGACCAAACTCGATGTCTAAAAGTGCATGGATTTTGACAAAGGGATCAGGGGAAGGGTAGTGACAGAACCTATGGCCGTGCTCTGTGACGCCGTGCTTATCTTTACTTTTTTTGCTGGTGGATTTTAGCCCTCCATCGATACGCTTTGCCGCAGGTGGTGAGGGCATCTTGCCGCTCACCGATGAACTTTTATCCATGTGTTTGCGAATTTGGGACTGCGCGTGCTTGCCTAGCTTGCTAATGTCCTGCTCAGATACAATACGCATGGTTACGCTTGTTTACCTAAAGCTGACATAGAACGACGTTTTCGAGGTTGTGGTGCTTGCTCTTGCTCCTTTTCAGGTTCAATTTTATCAGCTTTTGCTTGTTCAGCCTTTTTGTTGACAGGGTTATTGGGAAACTCAGTCGCAGATAGTTCCTGCTCGTGATCTAATAAGCCAGCCAAAAGGCGTGTGTTGTTACCAAAACGAACCCAGTTTTTTGCTTCCTTGCGCACGGCTGTTTTACATGCCATTTGCATAAAGAAGTTATCCCAATAGGTCGAATCAGCCATTGCCCTAATTTGATAAATCTCTCTTATGTCAACGATAGAGGAGGTTTTAACACCACTACTAAATTCTGTAGCGCAAAAGGCACCAACAATATCACCTCGCCCTTCTCGCAATGCTGCCAAGCCAAATTCATGCTCTACAGCTTGCGTACCGTCTTCACGCGTAAATACACGAAACTTGTCATCATTGGCGTGAACAGTACTTGCCGTGGTGACTTTAATTGAATCAGAAAGCACAGCGAGGCGTATGAGGCCGTTGTAGCTCGAAAAGATGTGAAACCCTTCCTTTGACATGGTGACATACGAAAACATCATCCCAGACTCTTTGACCAACGATAATCCATGCTTTGCGACATCAAGGAATGCTGATGTTAAACGGTTAGCGTCAATTAGGTGATGAGGCTTTACGAAATTGTTTTTCATTAGCTCGTTTAAAAAAGCTGTCAGCTCTTGGCTAAAATCTTTAGTAAGGCCGGTACCATGTTGTTCCTGAATAAGGCTATTAAAATCCGCTTCACGTTTTGCAATGAAAGTTTTTGCTTTCTTTAGGATGTTAAATTTCTCAGTCATGGTGGATTCGTTAGACATTATCCTCTCCGCGATATGTGATGTAACTGTTCTATAGACACATCGTCTCACGGTAATTTGTAGGGCAACCCCCATTACGCAGTTAAACCAGACTCTTTCGAAGACAAAGTTTATGGAGCTAGGTATCATACCCATGTCCACGGAAGACATCGCTTAATCACATCACCATGTCCATCAAAGAAGGTGCTTGTATAAAAAGCTTTGTCTCTGGAAGAACCAAGTAAAATTCGATACTTGCATTAGCGAGGCTTGCCACCTCCGTCTATGGGGTATGATAAAAATATTGGAAACATCAAAGTTTAGGGATGCAATGAAAGTTAATTTAGCGGAATACAAAAAGAATAGGCCCACTATCGCGCCGTTGTTTGATTACATTGAAAGAGTCACAGAAGCAGGCTTCTCTGATAGTACCCATAGTGAGACCTTACCTTACCCTGAAAACATTGATAGGTTTACAAAGTTGTTCTTGCCTATGTTTTTGTATCCCGTTTCATCAAAAGAGTTTAAAGACATGCTCTCGTTTATTGCCGATTGGACGGAGCATTTTCATTTCTCTCGCCCCAATTTGATGCTGATTAAATACCTCGCGAATAAAGCACCAGACGTTTATCACCGTTTAGCTGAGGGGTTACATGGTGAAGCCGGTTTCTCTGCTTCAGGGCAGGCACACGAGGGGGTATCTACATTTCTTCAGGCACGTATCATTGAGGCAGCACATCTCGCCCACAAGGGGCCGACGATTGCGTATCACCCAAACCTTTATCAAATGTTACGACTGACGGATACCGACAAGCTCACAAACATCCCAATCACGATGATTAATACGCCCTATAAGTCGATGTACTTAGACTGGAACGGTCTGAACACTGATATTGCTGATGTAGACGGCATTAAGTATCAGGGGTGTTATGTGCAGACTAGGACTGTGACATGGAATGCAATGGTTGATGGCAATATCATTGCTAATGACAGTGCTCTACAAGTGGCATACGAAAAGGGCACCATCAAAGATAATGAAGATGTTTTGTTCTTCGACATGCTATTTGTGGGTAAACCTGAAAATAACGAAGCCATGCAAACAACCCTATTCTCGATTTCAGCATCAAAGGTAGAAGGTTTGTCCATCAGAGACGCGGTTTTCGATGCGGAAGAGGCAAGTCAGCATGCGTTTGTTGGTATTCCAATAGATGACATGAAAGAAGCGATAGCACTGGTAATAAATACGCTTTTGTATATGACAGCGAAAAAAAGCGTGCGCGAAGAAATGAAAGAAATGGCTGGGATGGAAAAGAAGCTCCTCAATATCAAAAATCCCGCCAAAAAGAGAAAGGCGCAGGCGCGGTTAATGAAAAATACCTACGACTATGTTCGCATAGGTAAAGCATATGAACTACACAGGGAAGATGAGCCCAAAAGGGAAGGGAAACAAGGAAAGCAGGAGCCACATATCCGTTTAGGGTTCTTCAATACGTTTTACATAGGCGATCGCATTTTAAAAGACGACAATGGCTTACCAGTGAAAGATAAAGATGGTAAGAGCATACCGCTCCCTATAGAAAAGCGTGCCAAAGAAGTCAGATGGGTAATGCCATATTTAGTCAATGCTGACTCGCTATCTGATATTTCTGTTAAGCCTAGAAAGGTCGCTTAGCGAAATAAACATTCGCATATGATAGATACACAAATCCAATCCAAATGAACCGTGATTAAAGCGGTTCGTTTCTCCTAGATATTCCCATCTTCAAACTTAGGTAACAGCTTTATGGCTGGTCATTGAAGGTGCATTTCAAAAACCAACAAAATTTTTCCAAACAGGCTAAATGGATAGACCAATTACACTAACTAAAGAAAGGTTAGAAAAAGCGACAACACCCAACGGTGGTTACAATGCCAAGCAGCTTAAAGTGCTTGGTGTCGGCTTTCCACCAAAAAAAGGCTGGAAATCCTCTCTTATAGGCACTCAAACGAACTTAACTACGTTTATAAAATTTGTTAAAGCGTCAGGAAATACCGAGTATTTAAGTGAGATAGAAAGGATACTACCTAAGCTATCCCCTCCCACATCAATGCAGGAGCTGTTTTCAAAACCAATACAAAAGCAGACGGTGAACCCAGAAGCTGACCGCAAGGTGACGCCGTATGTGGCGCCTAATGCAATCAACTACGCTGAGTATGCGTGTTACCCCACAAAGAAGAAAGCTTCGAAAGCGTTAAAAGCGCGAGTAAAAGTAATATTGAATTACGGCATACATAACGCGGCTAAACTCCTGAGCGAAGAAAGCAACAACTATGACGACTTTGTAAAGCATATTTGTGAGATTGAAGAAAAGTCAGTTTTGCCCGTGGATGTAGAACTTCTTAGGCGTTATTTAAGATATGCCCGGATGCGGATTTTAATGAGAAATGGTCGGGCTGAAGCGGTGAAGTTGCCACCAAAGCCAACTCCTGAAGAGCAGGAAATGATGCATAGACTTGGACTTGAAAACAAATTAACGAAGTCTATGGAGAAGCGCATGCGCGTCGCCAGACGGTATGAAAAAGCAAGTAAGGTAGGCTCTTACAAATATAGAGATATCTTTTCGGCTAATGGCATAGATAAGCAGCAATACCTTTATGTGATACGTCCAGAGAACAGTAACAAGGTTAAGATTGGCATCAGTAAGAATCCAGCTAAGCGGTTAAACGCATTGCAGACGGCAAATGCGGATAAATTGTATATTTCATTGGTACTGAAAACGAATGATTTAGCAATCAATGAAGAGAGCAGAATGCACAGGTACTTCAAAGAAAGGCGCTTAAATGGAGAATGGTTTAGAGATATTGATGATGATGAGATCATGCACGCTGTAGGAAATAGAGCGGAATCTTTGTAAGAAGCAGTGGTTCACGTATTATAAGTTCCTTTACATGTGCAAAGGATTATAGAATGCATATAGAAGCCAATGGGAAGTCAGCAAAAGAGCTGTGCAAAGAATTAGAAAAGCTCATACAAGATGAGCATCATGAAGTTGATTCGATAGTGATAGGTGATTTGAGTCATATCAACCACCGGGCCGAATGCTACAACGGGATTGTAGTGGAGAGTGTAGAACATAATCATGGCAGCACGTTTACACTCTCCTATAGCTATGAATGGAATGTATATAACGGATGCTCAGATATGGACGAACATGATGAGGTTCATGACTGCATTGGGTTTGAAATTGATGATGATGGGAAGATAATCTTTGAACAAATTGTTTTGGAGCAAAGAAGTACGTTAGACGAATTCTAATTCATTTAAGCGACATTCCGTAGCGTCATCAAACCTTAGCGAAAAAGCACAGGATTGAATGGCGCTTGCTTTTAGTTTCCTACCGTTCAATAGCTCTATGCCTACACTAAAGAGAAAATTGAACTCAATAACCTCTGTACCTTCATAAGCAAAATACGCGTTATGCGGTAATCTATTGTTCGCTGCTGAAAGGGCTTTTAAATCAGTTTCATTCATAATTAATTCCCAGTTGAATCAGAGCAACGAATATACAAAATTCAAACTTGATATATAACTGTTCGAGGGAACAGGTAATATCCACTGCGACTTAAAACAATTGTATAGAAAAAGAGCGGCGGAAAAAGGATGGTGCTGTATACTAGGTATCGAACGTTGAGAAACGTACAGGTTTTCATTTCAACTAAAACGCAGTGAAAAACATCAATAAATTAAAAATGAAAATGGGCACAAAATAGCCCACGCATCAAGCGCTAACAGACAAACGGCCAGTAACATGCTCGATTATAATCTTGTAGCCATTATTGGGGAATTATCCTCAAATCAACCAGTAGTAACCTTTTTGTTAATTACCTACTTGTTTTACTGTAGGAGTTGTAAATTACTTGAGGCCTACTGGAAAAGAAATAAGTAATGCATAGTAAGAGCATTACCTTTCAAGCCCGCTATTCTGGCGGGCTTTTTTATGTATGTTTGATAACTAAAAGTGTTTAGCTCCAATTTTAGACCCCTAAATTGCCAAGATCCCTTTAATGTCAGAGATATGATAGTTCCAAGTTATATGAGGAACGAAAAAATGCTCTTACATCTAATTCCAAAAATAATTAATAAGTACGCCAATGTTTCGGTATCGCTGGTGGACATCACTATTCCTGAACTAGACCTTACGCTGCGCGGTAACATTGACGTAACGACACGTAAGCCTTACCCCAATAAAACGCATCATGTTGCTTGCCGAAAGGCTGGAAGGAAGGCAATAAATGGGATATTTGTCGAAACCGGCAAATTTATTTTCAGTTTCAGCGTGGTGACCAGATGGAGCTTAAATGCCCAGCAGGTAATAACACATAGGGTTAATTACAATGTACTGGATAGCGATTACAACTGCATTAGTGACGATCCGCTTAACTGGACCAAAACAAGAGAGGGCAATTTTGAGTGCAGAACCCCTGAACGATTATCAAACTACTCGCCATTAGAATCAAAGGTGGCGATGGAGGTGTTATATGAGGGCAACAGCAGCCCCAAAAAGTGTTTTTACACGGATACATTTGAAAATGGTTTACTCATAGAACGTGTTGAAGAAAGCCACATACATACCATTGAGTTCGACCGTCTTCATCACTGGCAAGAAATGTCCGGTAGAATTCCAGCGCTTGATGATGCATTTAAGGTAAAGGTTATGGAGAGTGCTGGTGCATAAGAATTACCTCTGCCCAATAACGGGTAGAGAGATTATATCGTATTTGGACGAAGGGTATTCCGGTGCATGTAGACTGCAATATAAAGACAGGAAAGGGAAAAGGGATAGTGCGATATTCCTATCAGTAAAAGAAGCTGAAAGAGCAGCAAGGTGGGCTATTCAGCAAAACAAGGGCGGGTATATCCAAGCCAGCTTGTACCCGACCACGGCGAAGTTTGAATATAGTAAGGCTGAGTCGTGGCTTTTCTCCACCTAGCTTGCTGGTGGTTACTCGTGACTTCGTAAACAAACATTGCTGCTAGGGCATAAATTTAATTGCACTTACGACATAAATTCCGAACAAACGTGTTTAGGGCTTGCGCTCACCAATAATCAGTTAAGATGATACCCTAAGTTAAGTTTTAAGTAGCGTAGAGGTAAAGTATGCGTGGCGTTACATATGAGGAAAAAAGAAACAGGTGGCGCTTCTTTCATGTAAGCGGTGCTAGGACATTTCAACCCCGCTTTCCGACTGAACGTGAAGCTTTTTGGAAAAAGATTGAGCTGTGTGCTGATGATGGTGTTTTCCCTTTTTCAAAGTCGGTCAAGGAAGGCAACAAAAATGCTGAATCAAAGAAGACGGGTATCAGTAATCTGCCAGTAGGGATAAGAGAGTACTTCTCGAAAAACAGAAACCGCTGGCGTGTAATAGCGCACTTACCTAATGGCGATGTAGACCAAAACTCTACAAAAGAATACCTTTATGAAGATGGTGACTACGAAAGTAGAGAGCGTGCTATTCGACAAGCAGCGTGGGACAAGTATGAGCATTTTAAGGTGCGTGTAGTAAAAGAGGCACAGCGCCAAGCTCCAGTGAACAAATCATTGCTTGTTCGGCTTTTCGAAACGACAGAAGTTGCCCTCCAGACTGAATTAAACCAATGCTTTAAAAGTTCGGCCAGCGAATTATCTCATTAAACACCCAAGGAAAGAATTTTTTATGTCAAATAGCAATGAAGCCTTAATTGATAAAATTATGGAGATGGCGATAAAAACCGCTAGAAGTAACGGGGTTGATGTAATGGGCCTCGACCATCCAGCGCTTAACGTGAGAGAGTCACTTAAAAACTGGTTTATATTTGCTGAAGATGCACCTGAACTACCCACTAAAGACAGTCTTTCTGCTAAAGAAGAGCTGAAGCTATCAGGTAAAGTGGTAGGTCAATTCGAAGCGGAAGCCCATTCTACAGTCATAGATGACCAAAAAGTTGTTGGCGTGTGGACAGATGGTGTGATGTTGTCAGCCGATAATGGACACTCAAAAATAATGCCCGGTATAGCACCGTTCGCGTTTAAGCTGAAAGCTGGTCAGCATTATAAAGTCACGGTTGAAGAAATTTCGAAATTACCTGATAGCCTGCCCTAGTTTGCTGAAGCCTTATTGGAAAAGGGTTCAGTTCATAGAACATCCATAAGCTTAATTAATAGTGTCATCAGCTAACAGGGGGCTCGATGCTTAAAAATATCCTTCACCAGTCATACATTTTGGGTTACGGACAGTGGCTAGCACCACGATGGCTTCGCAAAGTATTGGCAGGTACAGAACTTCATAGGTCGTGGTTAATCGGTTATATGGGGATTTATGAGGAACAAGGTAAGAGGTACGGTGTGTGTGACCGGCAGTGGCTCGCGAATAGATTTGCAGAATAGAAACTACGTTGAGTAAAAGAGTTTGGATGAAGTACTGATATAGGAAATAATTGTGCCAAAAGATTACAAAGAAAACTGGTTAAAAGCTATGAAAAAGCGTGGCTGAGATGGTGATTTAAACCCTATGTGGCATGACTTTCTAAAGATGTGTGAACCACATGAATTTATTGATCCCGACTTAGATGCAAATGAGTGGCACTTAGAACAATTAAGGTGTGCTTAGAGCTTAATTAACGATATTGGAAACACTGACTATGGTTGAAACTCTTAAAAATGGTTTTGGTGATACGGTTGAAGTCGATTTTACCGCTATGCCCATAGGGGCCGAACTTTACTCTACACATCCTGATGATGCCTTGATTCCATGGAGAAGATTTGGAGTTAAGGACCAGATCGAGTTTTACGAGAATGGTCAATGGTTCAGCACTAATCCACTCCCTGAGAATGAAGAGTTTTTTCATAATCACCATGCTCACATTCCTTCACATTTACAAAAATCGGCTTAATGGGAAACACGATGGACTCTAGTAACTATCACCCAATGTGGTACCAGCAGAACAGGCCTTACGCAAAATTTAGTAAGCAAATATTTTTAAGTCATGGCCTTTCGGGTCAAAGCTTACATGAAATTCAAAATAGAATTACTAGAGATTGGAATAATGAACTAAATCTGAAAAAAATTAATTCGAACGAAGTAGTAACGGATTTCATGAAGGAAGTAAGCCTCGCCTTTTATTTCGGGGCATTTGCAGGTCATGGATATAATATCTTTTCCTTCACTGAAAAATTGGGTGAAATGCTTGAAAATACAAGCGCGAAAGACATTCCAATAGATGCTTTGAAGTCTCCTTATCCAGTTTACTTCGTCCAATTTCACCGTCCAGTTCAATGGGGTAAACTCCAGATTACTGGTGCTTATGTAATTGATGAGGAAAGTGTTCCCTCTCTTCAGGTATGTTTAGTCATAGCTCCTACAAACCTAAATGGGCATTGGATGTCCGCACCGTCAGGGTATTTCTACTTACCATTAAGTAGAAGTTCGAAAGGTGGATTAGGTGAGCTAATTGATTCAGCGATTAATTCAGAGGTAACCAATAAGTGGAAGCATGCTACTGGCTCAATGCCAATTGAAACTACAAATGTATCGGATTTAAGGGATATTAGAGCAAAAAGAGAATCTATGGACTTAAGCAGCGGTCGTGAAGCAATTCATAATGCCATGAACTATTTGGCAAACTGCTTATGTTATTTGTCATCCCACGAACCCTCAAATATTGGTTACGCTTCAGATGCTCCAGAAAAATTGATAGAAAAAAGTACATTAGCTAAAACGAGAAAACAAAAAAATAAGGCGCAATCGCAACTCAAATCTATGGGGCATTTCCCAATCACATATTTGCAAGTCAATTCTAGCAAAAGTGGATCAATGTTCAGCGGTGAACAAACTTTTGATAACAAAAAAAGACAGCATTGGCGAAGAGGACACTGGAGAAATCAACGTAAAGGTGAAGGTTTGTCTGAATCGTGTCTAATTTGGATTAAACCAACGCTTGTAGGGAAAGAAAAAATGCCCGAACAAGCTCGCGAGTATCGCTTAAGTTAAATATAGGAAATATCGAATGGCTAATGAACGCATACTGGCAAGAATGCAAGAAACGGAATTTTTGAGGCAAAAACTTACTGTCACTGAGCGAGATTACTCTGAAGCGGTTTCGTCTCTTTTAAATGTTGCTCTGGGAGATACCAGTGGAAGCCGTGCCGCTGCGCAGGTTCTACTATCTACATATAACGGTAATAACTACCACATGGATTTAACTGTTCTCTGTGTACTTGATCTCAAATATGTAGAACAGTCGCTAATTGTCTTACGTGGAAGAGTCATGCTTTGTAGTGAACCGCACCAGATGATTGAAGATGGTAAAGCAAAATTCGCGCTCTTGGAAAAGCAGTGGGAACACCTTTATGTCAAGAATCGACATAGAAACGAGCAATAGGGTGACAGATATGGAAAAGCTTGATTATTCGCCTGTTCTTAAAGCTCTGAAACGAGCTGATCAGGACTTTACTGAAAAGCATGGTATCACTCATTATTCATTGTTTGATGCTGCTCTGGAACAAGCTGTGGAAGCATTTAATCGTGAGAACGGAACCAACTTCGATCCAGTTGAAGCGCGGCACCAATATCTTGAAATGTGTGAAGCGGAGCCTAACCCTTTCGCTTTGGAGCAGGTTGACGTAAACGTTGATGATTTGGTTGTCAGTAAGACGTCAAACCGTTCAATTCATTAATATGGAAAATTTTGGGCATGGACAAAGCTACTAGAGCTTCAAAGCAATACCGTTCTGGCGGCAAGTTTCCGTCCTGCCCTTTTTGTGGAAAGTCTGACCTGAGCGTCGAAAATCTGAAATCTGCTTGGGGCACTGGCGATAGGGAAGATCATGTTGTTTGTAATAATTGCGCGGCCAGTGCTCCAGTAGAGTGTTGGCAAGAACGTAAATTGGCCTGATAGGAGATTTAACATGAGCCGACAGGTGAAAGTGACACAGCTAAGTGCAGAGGGCGTGACACAAGCTTTTATAGCAAAAGGTGATGTAACTCCTGATGCTATGAAAAAAGCCTGTCAGGAACAGTTTATACCTTCTCAGTACGAAGATGCTGCCATCGATCTTAGTGGTGCAAAAATAAATAAAGGTCAATATCGGTGGGTTCCTGCTAGAGATGAGTATGGTGAGTTTTGTGGTTCTCGTTTGGTACCAACTGAAAAGGTCGGCAAGGGTTCGTTTTTTGGCACTGAGTTGATAGTAAATTAGATATAGGAATTACGAGCAAAATGTCCAGATTCACATGTTGTTCCGTCTTATAAATTGAATACAAAATACTGATAGAGGGACTTATGAAAGAATACGTAGTGATGTTATTCGTCTTTATGGGAACATTATTCTTGTTCGGATGGTTTTTGGGCTCATTAATCATTGCTTGGATTATTATTGGCCGCGCAGCTTTGCATACCAAAGGCGTTAGCCTAGCCCATGAAGGAATAGCTAGTTATCCGTTTTACTTTGCTTGGCCGTTTTATTTGGTCAAGTTTAAAAATGTTTAGTACGGAATTTTGTTATGAGCTTAACCGAAATATATGAATGGGTTGATGAAGAGTACGGAAAGCCCTTAGTTGTTTACCCTCAAGGATACGATAATCAACATCTTGAGATAAACGAAGGTGAGGTCGAATGTTTTTGGGTTGTTGTTGAGAACAGAGGCAAAAGACAAATCAAATGGTTAATCGGCGGCATGAAAGATATTTCAGAGGGGGAAGGCCCTTCATCATTGGACTGCCCATTGTTCTTTTTTGAATTGGTGCCTGAAGAAACAAATTCGTCTTGGCGTAGCAGAGTTCGCGAATATTGGAGGTTGCAATGTCAGCAGTGATAAGCGATTGCGGTAATTACAGGTATGTTTTAGAGAGAGAGAAGGGGAGCAATCCTCTAGTATTCTTAATGCTTAATCCGTCAACAGCAGATGCAAGCCTTGATGATCCGACAATAAGACGATGCCGCCGCTTTGCGTTTGATAACGGCTACACTGGCATTGTGGTCGTTAATCTTTTCGCTTTCAGGGCCACCAAACCAAAAGACCTTTTTTCTGCAAACGATCCGGTTGGCCCAATGAATGAACTTTACATTTCTGAACAAACGATTCAAAAAGATGTTTGTTGTGCATGGGGTGCAAATGCACCAACAGATAGGGTTCAAGCAGTGAAAAATGTATTGGCGTATTCCGAAGCGAATACTCTGTGTCTTGGCGTTACAAAAAATGGTTCACCGCGACACCCTCTTTATGTAAAAGCCGACCAGAAATTAGTTAAATATTGGTGATGGGAAATATGATGCGCGATCCATACGATTACTCAAACACAATTATTAAAGCTGCCGCTAGGGCAAGAGGTACTGCTTTGACGCCGCTGCATAGAATAATCGAAGGTCAAAAAACCGTATCAACGCGGAAGCTTGCTGCGGTTGTTGACGACCTGCATGACGTTCTGCAACAGGATGCTATCCACTTCAAAAAACTAGCTGAAAAAATAGAGCGACTTGAGAAAGCTTTGCTAAAAGCATCCATCCGCAACCAATAGGAAACACGATGATTTCATGGATTAAGGCGTTATTTACATCCAATAAGGATGATTCTGAAGGCTTCGTTTATCTTGGCTCTGATGAAACTCCACGAATAGCTGATGAGAACGGAAAGGTGTACACGTTTTTTCACTTGGTTTCTGAAGGAAAGCATAAAGGGAAGTATAAAGCTGGCCTAACCGTTGGTAGAGGTGGCGAGATTTCAGATCAGATGAGAGAACGCGAAGTCATTGATATTCATAATTCAGGTTATGAAATTGTATCTTTGGGAGACTATGAAACGGATGAAGTGATGGCTGTTGCTGAAAACACTGAGTCGCTAGTAGTTAAATGCGCTAATTGCCAGCACCCAAACTTAGTTAAAGCTGGTGAATTTGAACCGAATGTAAATGGTCATTTTCTCGATGAAGCTCATTATGGTTTGCATTGCTCAAAGTGTGGTGAGCAAATCATCGTTCAAACAAAAATCACGGCATAGGAAACAGGCAGCAAATAAAATGAATGAAAATCCATTGAATGAACTTTGTACCCAAGAAAATCTATCGGACAGAATATGCAACGCCTGCATTAGATGGGGCGTAATTTTCGGTATTGTTGGGATGCCAATTTTACTGATTTTGGACAAGCTCGGGTACATTGGATGAAGTTGGAAAAACGAGGCAGCAATGAACACATTCATGTACATCGATAAGCGCTTAATCGACTTAGGCCAAGAACAAAAAGCAAAGCTTGTTCACGCTTCAAATGATGAAGAAAAAGCATTGGTAAACGAGTTTTACACTGGTGCTAAAAATGAACTTGAGTTGCTGCGTGATGAATTAATGAGTAATGTGCCACCTGTTGATGACGAATTACCTGAAAATTGCATCATTAATCACGCAGAAATGTGTTAATCGAGCTAATGGGAAATAAGAACGTGACAATTACGAAGTCAATTGAGTCTGATGACATTGATAAAGCTACTGATTTTAGCTTGTCAGGCTATAACAACTCTGGTGTCCGTGCTGTATTCCATGAAAAGGAAGGCGGCTTCTGTACCACAACTTACAGCTTTTCGATGAGTCAGGAAGCTAAGAGCTATTCAGCAGCCAGAATTGCACTACTACTACAAATCGCTTCAGGTCTTACTAATGAACAAATCAGCAAAATGAAGCTGATAAAAAGGTAATGGGAAACAGTATGAAAAAATCAAGCTTTGTTGTAATTGTTATTTACTGCCTAATTTCGCCTTTTTTGATCACTTACATCACAGAAAAAACCAATTTTCAAATTGATGTCTTTGGCAATGAGACTAACATTTATTTGATTGCAGTGGGATGTATGATTCTCGCACCAATCTTAGTGATAAAAGATTTTTTAATGCGTCCATAGCTATTTGACAAAATGATATGCGGTAAATCGCCATTTGGCGAAGAATACAAAGGCATATTCTTCTAATGGGAAACATCATACCCTTTGACCAAAGATTCTGATTTTCTATTGCTACTTATTATTGGTTACGCATTAATTAGACATGTCCGAATATCTAAGCAATACTGTTTTGCAAAGTGCGAAGTACTTTTCTATGAACAAGAGCAAAGTTGTGTGCTCTATCCAAGAAAAAACAGGACATACTGAATAATCACTACGCGTTTAACTATCTAGTGCGGTGGTAGTGCTAACAGGAATAAATCATGATTGAAGAATTTTCGATGTACGACCATGTGCAAGACATAGTAAATAATATTATAAATGAACAGTTGGAAGAGGGGCATTTATTAGCTGAGCGCTTTTTTAGAATTTGCCAAGAATTTAGAGGTTTCGACGCGCCCAACTTTGACATAGACGAAAACACGGCATTGCTTAATGACCTTTTAGAGTTTGAGAAGAATATCTGTAGCTTAGAATTCCTTTATATGTTCTACGGTTATATTGCAAGAATGTATCTGCAAACAGGTAATGCGGAGAACGCCATCATGTATGGGCAAGCCGCAGTTGAATTGAATGAAAGAGTAAAAGATGCTGAAGGTGTTAGGGCCGCAAATAATGTATTAGGAGATTGCGCTTTTGCTAACGACGCAGCTCTAGTGGGCGTTGAGTTTTTCGAAAAAGCCCAACCTCATTCTTTACCTCAAATCGAGCATTTTAAGAAATTACCGAATCACAACGCGCACCATATTAAAAAGCTGCTTAAGAGAAAAAAGCGACCTAATACTTTCAAGTATTTTGAATCTCCAGAGGCTCAAAAGCAGGAAGAAAGTATTCGTTTGATGATGGTTGCTCAAGGATGTACCAGAGCCTCAGCAAAAAGGTATTGCGATAACTTACCTTCTTAACTTCTTTAAATGTGGTTAAGCACATAATTACACCTCCTTAATAAGCCACTCCCCCTCAAAATACCGCTTACTATTTAAACCCTATGATGTGCGCAAAATCACACCGCGCACGTCATGTGATGCTTATTTGAAAATTTTCACAAAAAAATGGGCCTGAAGGGGTTGCGCTACAAAATACAGTGTTAATTTCAAAGTGTATCGTTTTGATTGGTTACACGGAGACCGTTATATGAAGATTAAACTAACATTGCTAGCTGCGTCCTTTACAGCGCTTCTGGGAGGTTGCGCATCTAACCCTGTCGATGAGCATGCAAAGCATCAAGCAGACCTGCTTGAAAAGCGAATGGATGCGATGGAAGAGGTATTAGATGAAGCCCCGGACTGGTTCTTGAATCCTCCTAAGGCGACTGATGCAGGTGTGTATGGTACCGGCATGAGTTCAGGTAAAAACCTGCAATTCACCCTCAATAAAGCAAAGCTTCAGGCTGAGTTTAACTTGGCCAAAATGTATGGGCAGGCTATTAGCGGTCAAGAGCGTTCATATATCTCAGATAATGGAGCCAGTTCAGGTCTTCGCGAAGATAACAGTCAAGTTATCGACAAGCTGATTGCCGAACAGGATATCTCTGGGTATGAGCAAATCGACAGTAAGACCATTTTAGAAAATGGTGCCTATAACACCTATGTATTGTTGTTCTATCCATACGACAATACAAACCGCATGAAGGAAGGTAAACGTCAGGCGTTAGCGAAAGAAGAAGCGTCTGCGGCATACAGAACTTTAAACAAGCGAGTCGAAACGCGTCAGAAGGCTCAGGAAGCGCGTGAGCGTGCTCAACAAGAGCATGAAGTGCGTTTGCTGGAAGCTGAGGCGAAAATTCGTCAGGCTGAAGCTGGTGTGTCGCCAAACGGTAC
The DNA here is from genome assembly GCA_030248135.1 of Theristus sp. LFF4_11. NCBI lineage: Eukaryota > Metazoa > Nematoda > Chromadorea > Monhysterida > Xyalidae > Theristus > Theristus sp. LFF4_11. The sequence continues at coordinate 54,995 of JASANC010004355.1, forward strand.
TGCGGGTGGTCAATAAGCAATGATGTTGGTAAATCACCTAGTTGTTAGTTTGACTGGGTGGCACGCACTATCACAATCAGGGGTGTTGCCAGAGCTAGCTAACGTAGAACCATGGACTTATAGTTTGGTGGCGTTAGGGACAGCACTGCCTGATATTGATCACCCTGATTCAACAATCGGTAGTCGAGTGAAGTGGTTATCTTGGCCGATTAGAATTGTGTTTGGTCACAGGAATATTACGCATTCTATAATTGCCATGGCCGCATTAGCCTATATGGTTCACATAGAGCCGCTTCTTGTCTCAGTGGCCTTTGGCTACCTCTTACATTTAGTGGGGGACTGGTTTACTCCAGCTGGGCTCAAATTATTCTGGCCAGCGCAAAGAGTGTATCGTTCACCCCTCACAATTCCAACAAATAGCATAGCTGAATACCTCTTCGTATGGGGTACAAGTGCATTGGCACTAACAGCATTACATACGGCATGAAGGCCGAATAGAATTTATAAAAGTACGAAATGGAGTGTTACAGCGAATGCTTGATAAACAACAAGAAGCCCTTTTAACAATGAATAAAACTAGCGTAAACAGTTTATTTGAGGAAGTGACAGCGCTTGATGAAGTTGCGGTGGACGACATGTTTATCATCGTGGCTAGCGCACTGAGTAAATTGGACTCGGTTGACATCATGGAGCGTAAACGCGACGGAGTTACCGGCATGCGCGTAAGTTCTGGTGAGCAAACTTTATTTGACGTTTATCCTGAGCCTTACGAACACAATAGCAATGATAAATGGGGAGAGGGTAAAAAAGTTTCCCATATCCGCTTAATCAAAGTACATCAAGGCGTCGAGCTAAAACGCGAAATGTTAGATGTCTATTGCCAAGTTAATCCGCAAAAGTATATGCCAACTGGCAATGGAGTAATGATTTACGAAGATGTCATGCTGAACTATGGGCGAAGCATTGAAGAGCTGGTAGATGTGGTCAGTCGTTTCTATCGTAATTCCTTAGCGCTAGTGACAGCTAAGTATATGCAAACGATGAGCGTGAATTAAGCGCCCAAAATAGGGGTGTTAAATGAAGTGGAGGGCTATTTTAGGGTGACATAATCATATCAACGCAATTACAGAGACGTTGTTGATGATGAAAAAATCCATACTCGCTGTTGCAATAGCAACATTACTTACCGGATGCGGTGGTGTTGATGAATCGGAGCCTACAAGGACTGAGACGCCACCGACTAACTCCAATCCAACAGGTGATACCACACCAGCCCGACTTGATGTCAACGGCCCATCGAATGTTAACGAGCGCGACAACGCAACGGCTAAAGCCGTGGTTGAATTTACGCTTAATCGTGATGCCACATCAGATCTAGAAATCTTTTATTCAGTACAAAGCGCAGAGTCAGGCAGCGTGACCGCTACCCCCGGTAAAGATTTTACTGAGGTGGAAAACGCCAGCGTAGAAATTACCGTAGGTCAACGTCGTGCGAGCATTGAAGTTGACATATTGGGTGACCTAATCGATGAAGATAATGAAACCATAGTTGTCTCAATCAACGATGTACAGGGCGCTGAAGTTGATTACATCAAAACGTCTACTTTCTTCGAAATTATTGATAACGACCCAGAACCGGAAGTGGTTTTCGATATTCCGCAGCAAATCGTAAGTGAAAAGACTGGCGGCATTGAAATCGGTTTAAGCCTGACCTCAATTACCGAGAAAGTGGTTACGGTACCTATCGAGTTCACGGGTACTGCCAATGAAGAACAAGACTTCGAAAAGCAATTCAGTGACACCATTGAGTTCGCGCCATTACAGGACAAACAGACGTTAGCGTTAACGGTTATTGATGATGCTATTCCTGAAGGTGGTGAGAGCCTGACATTAACGCTGGGTGACATCACAAACTCAGCAGCAGGTGATCAGGATAGCCATACCGTAATTATCTCTGGTCAGGTGGGGCTCAATGATACCGGCGTTCTACTTTATTCAGATGGCGTTAACCTCGACTATCAAGAAACACCAGATGGCTTTCCCGGCCAAGATGCAGCCTCAGGCCGTGATGTGACGGTAAATAACCCTGTAGACGGTTTTGCTGGGTTTGCCTTCGAATACTTAGATGCAGATGGAAACGTCATAGGTGAGGGGAGCCGTGATGAGGCGTCAGCAGAAGGCGCTGTCTGTGTCCGTGATAGAACTACGAACCTGACATGGGAAATCAAGCAAGAGCAGCATGTGGACCTAATATCGGGAGATGATAATGTTAACCGTGCATTTCAATCTTCTAATCAAGATTACTATGATGATTTTGCTGATGAACATAGCTTCTGGCGTAGTGCTAACTACCAGTACACTTGGTATGTATTAGACGAAGAGAATAACGCAGGAGTAATCGGTACTAGGGGTGAACAACTTGTAAACTCTTTGCCAATTTCCTCATCCTGTGCATATCAATCATCAGAACTTCACAACCTAAGCGGTGTTACTGATTCTCAGATTCTACCTCAGTTATTAGGTGAGGGTAGAGGTGCTGTACATTGTAATACGAGTGATTATCTTCGTGAGATGCAGCGTGCTTCTTTATGTGGTTTTACTGACTGGCGTTTACCAACACTCAACGAAATGAAAAGTGTCGTAGTGTATGAGACCCAGACTGCCAACAATGGCGAAGAGGTTTCTGTTATCCCTTCAATGTTCCCTCGCGATGCGGCCATTGAAAAAGGCAATCAGGTGTTTAGTGTGTATAGAAACCGTATAGAGCAATCACCTATCACCCGCCCGTTTTACTTCACTAGCACGCCAAGCACTGAGAATGATGGTTCGGTCTGGTGTGTCAATACCGAGACCGGCGATACGGCTCTATGCCTTAAAAATCGTACTGGTTACATTCGTGGCGTTCGAGGAGGCTCTGAGTAATGTTTAAAAGAACGGTAACTGCATTAATGCTGATGACTGCATTTTCAGCATCAGCACAAGACTGCACCTACGATACGGTGCGTGCAACTATGAACCCTGATCTGTTTATTCAAAACGATGATGGCACTGTATCCGATGTGCGAAACGGTTTGCTTTGGCAAAAGTGCTCGTTAGGCCAGACAGCTACTGATGCTGGTTGCTCTGGTGTGCCTACAACGTTCGCTACATGGCAAGAAGCATTGCAGGCGGCTGAGCAGTTCAATACAGACAATAACTTAGAAGGGGCCGAGCGCTGGCGTCTACCAAATATCAAAGAGCTATCGGCTATTGTCGAATATGCCTGTGTAGCGCCGAGTATCGACCTGACTGTTTTCCCAGATACACCGAACGGCCGATTTTGGACGTCGACCCCGAAAGCAGGTGGACTGGGTGCCCGTGTTATCGATTTCACTGATGCTCAAGAGGTGGATAGAGAAACCTTACCAGAGCGATATATCCGTTTAACCCGTCTATTGAGTGAGTAAAGTGATGAAGAACTTCAAAATTAAAAAAGCTGCATTGCTGTTATCGGCATTAATGTTTGCAGGTGGCGTTGCAGCAAAAGCGACACCGGTTGATACCCGTTTTGATCTTGGTTACGGGTATACCAAAACCACGTTCTATGATGGAGAGGGCTTCTACGCAGACTATCGTTATCAATTGTTGCGCGATGTGATTCTTACGGGCCACTACACAAAAGTAGATGATGACGACCTTGAAGCCGATGGCACGCGCATTGGCGCGAGTATCGAAAAGGTGTGGTCTTATAATCCATATACCGACATTGGTATCGAACTCTCTTATACGCATGATGACCTATCAGGCAACGGATATGATGAAACTCGTGGGATTGTTGGTTTGGGTGTTGGTTACCATAGTTTTGTGGGTGCTTGGCGTTTCGATGGTAGCGTATCAATCAATGATGCAGAAGTTGAAGATACTTTTATCGAAGGGGAGTTTAGAGCGACCTACTTCCTTGGGGAAAATTTTGGCCTCACTTTACAAGTTGTTGGTGGCGAAATTCAAAACGCAGCGCGACTCGGTATGACGTATCAATTTTAAGAGTACAAAATGGACGCAATAATATACGCAGCTTCATCCTTTGCATTGGGTTTGGGAACAAACCTTATGCTTAGGCGTTTTTTTAAAAAGCAGCAAGAAGATAGCTTAGTGGAAAGCTACATAGCGATTTCCACAAAGGCAAATGCCCTTATAGCTAAAAAGCGTGCAAACCAAGGAGATATCGACCCTGATACAGGACGTATTTCTAGGAAGAACGCAATAAAGCGTATAGATACTGCCATAAAAGCCTCTGATGCCGAAGATGAGATATCGGTTGTGGCCATATTCAACCCGGTGGACTTTCATAAGGTGAATGAAGCCTATGGGTATGAAAATGGGGATAAGATTATTCTTGAGATGTATAAGCGTCTCAGGAACTATCTGCTGAAACAAAATGACACCAAACAAACAGCTAATATTGGTGTTACCGAATCGGCGAATTTTATGGTTTGGATGCCTGTTGGTATGGAAGTAAACGAAGTCAACAAGCACCTGACTATGATGGGAGAGCTTATTAAAGAGCCTATCGAGTTAGATGGAAAAGTTATAAATATTGTCTCTAACATAGGGTATGTGGTTATTCCGATTGAAATGGATGTCGGCGAGGAAGCGTATTTAACACTTGAAAAGATCTCTAAGCGCGGTGTATCGGTAAGAAGCGCCATTTCCACGGTAGACGATATTCAAGAGACGTCTATACATAAGTCGGCCATTATCGAAGACATGATAATCAGAGCTCTGGAGGAAGACTCGATAGAAACGCATTTACAACCCATTGTTAATACGACTACAAGGATGATGGAAGCCGCAGAAGTACTCTCAAGAATGCGCATAGATGGCGAGGTGATTTCCCCAGCATCGTTTATCCCTGTGGCCGAGCGTTCTGGCCTAATAGATAAAATAGCATTGCGTGTAATTGAGAAATCAGCGGGGATACTTGCTCAAATGAGTAAAGCTGGAAAGCTCAATGACCAATTTTATTTTTCAATTAACCTCACTACACGGCAAGTGGCCAACTCACAGTTCATTGAAAATGCAATAGAGTTAATTAAAAATCAGAATATCCAAAATCACCATATTCAGTGGGAAATAACTGAAAGTGTGTTTAGTGACAATGATGAGATGTTCAGAATTATTAATGAGCTTGATGAAATGGGGTTCCGCGTAGCTATGGATGACTTTGGTACCGGTTACTCATCGCTTAAGCAACTATCGAGATTAAAAGTCAGCACCATCAAAATTGACCGCTCATTCGTAACGGATATTCACCGAAACGAAAAAAACATGAAATTAGTTAGGGCAATTGACAGCATTGGAAAAAGCTTGGGGATGCATGTAGTTACTGAAGGTGTGGAAAATGAGCATGAGTTAAAAGCCCTTCAATCACTTGGAATAGAGTCCTTTCAAGGATTTTACTTCTTCAAGCCAATGCTATCAGATAAATTCCTAAGCATGGTTAAACAAAACTATTCGTGAAAACTCATCCGCTGCCGTTCAAACATCAAGATCGGCAGTGGAGAAAAGCTACCTTACCCTATCAATTATTACCGATTTGCTCTACAGCATCATATGGGAAGCCTGTATCGACAGGCTTTAAAATGTATCTAAATTTATATCAAATTGAACACTGTGTTTGAGTGCGAGTAAATGGGCGTGATTTATAAAGCGAAAGAAAAAGTGGTTGAGTTTAGGTATCAACCACTTTAAATAGGATTTACTAACTGAACAAATATGTCGCTCTAGAGCGTATCTTAGAGGCGATGTCATCTATTTTAGAGATATCAACCATCCCTTTAACATCCCTGTCTCTCATGAAGCTGGTGACCTCTTTAACATCATTGTCTAATCCGTTTATATCTTTCGTGCGAATATGCAGGGCAAATCGTTCTGCGAAGGCTAAAATCGCACTTTCTTCCATCTCTAATTTACTACTATCTTTATCAAGATTGCTGATCATGTTTCGAATATTGATATCAGTGCCCCATCTAAGAAGGATAAGCGTGCTGAGGGAGTAGGGTGATACACCAAAACGTTCGCGGATCAGGTCATTCATTTCAGTAAACGTACTATGGTCTATACACTCACTTTCGAAGCGAGATGTAATCTCATTTTCATTTGAATCAAGAAGATAAACTAACCCTACATCTTTAAATAGAGAAGTAAAATATATGCCATTCCAATCAATAGATTTCGTAGGGAATGACTTCTTGAGTAGCAATACAACTTCAGATGTGATGAGTATTTGAGACCATACAGATGCCGGTGAAAACACGGAGAATCCGTATGGAGAACGGCCAAGGTTAGTCATGATGCTCATCGAGAGCGATAGAACACTATCAATACCTAAGCACTTAGTGATTGCTTCCTTGAGGTTTTTCACTTGGAAGTTAGCGTAAAAGGCCGATGATGCGTAAGACATGATTTTTGCCACAAGAACCGGCTCAGGTTCGATAATTTTGCATATTTCGTCTATAGAACGTTGTCCTGATTGCGAGTATGAAACCAGTTGCGAAGTAGTGCTTGAAAATAAAGGGACGCGCTCATTTTTGAGGATATTGTTCTTCAGGGATTCAAAGCGAATTTTAAACACGAGCTCCCTGTACTGCGCTGGAGTGATCCCCGTGATTTTCTTAAATGCGCGTTCAAAAGACTTACGCTCTGAATACCCAAGTTTTATCCCGATGAAATCAATACTCTCACCCGCGATAATTCCGTTGGTCGCGACCTCTTGAATCTTTTTTTTCAATAAAACATTAAATGAGGTGTTATTTTTTTGAAGCGCTCGCTCGTAGTGTCGAACGCTAATACCCAACTCTTCGGCAAAAGTTTCCTTTTTCCACATTTCGGGCCCCAAAAAATTGAACAATTTATTGGTTGCGAGTATGGGGTCGTCACTTTCCGGTACAACAACAGCCATTCTGTTGCGCTTCAATTTTTCTTTAAAGTGATTGAACGCTGTTTTGTCAGGCGAGGGTGTTTTTAGGCTAAAACAAGACGTCGAATAATAAAAAATAATGCCGTTTACATCGCTCACAATCTTTGGGGATATCTTGAAGAACCTAGACATTTCATCAACGAATGAAAAATCGGTAGCCTCTATTGGCATAAATTGGTGACTAAACACATCATAAAGTAAGCGTTGTATGCGGCAACACGCCATCTTTTGTAGTGATTTATTTTCAGATAGCGGCCATGGGAAGTCAATTTTCATACATAGCTTGTCGCTACTTTCGATAAATACTCTCTCACCAAACAGACTGTATGATTGATAGTAGATGTTGAGGATATTAAGTGCTTCATATACGCTCGATGCGGTCGACATAGCGAGGAACATTTCACTGGCACGAGAGGTAGAGTAATTCCAGCCAAGGACGAATGGGAGAAGGGGCTTTTCAGATTCAACCGCGACTAACTCAACAAGTTTGTTAATCTCTTTTGCGTTAGCAAACAATTCAGTACTGTTTTTGCTATTGCCTTTTAAGTTCAATTCGTCATAGACTTTGCCAAGAACCTCGCTGTAAGGTTCTAACGCATGAAATAATGTGTCTTTGGTAATTGAAGCTAATTGCATATTACTAATATCCTCCCTAATCGTTTATCCTGCATCAACCTTACGTATGTGAATATTTGCAAAAGCAAGGTCGGGATATTTTGGGTCGAATGTCCGATCACTTCGTCGTTTCGAATTGTCGTGCTTGCGTGGAAAATTCACCTTCATGTAGTCATCGGTGAAATAAATAACAGGCATACTCGCACTCGGTTGCTTAACTTTCCCATTTACTAATTTAATGTTGAGCATAGGACGATAATAAGAACCTTTCGTGTAGCGATATTGGTACTCACCCTCTATCAAAAGCTCAACTCTATCTTTTGCTTCTTTTACAGTACGTTTCCATTCTGAAATTGGAACATTAGATAAGGGTCTATCCTCTAAAAAGCCGAGCTTATTGAGGACCTCTGTTTTTGACAGTGAAACAATATTGGGCTTCTTGTGATACGAAAGGCCCATATAGGTTAATTCATCACTTATGCATATAATCTTTCTAGTAATTTGCAAAGTGATGTATGAAGTTGAACCTAATACATCATGAACTCTTTTCGCTCGCTTCCGCGCATCTAGGCCTTTAGTTATTTTAATATAAAGGGCCTCGAAACGTTTTTTCTCAGTATTAATTTGCGCGACTAAATGCGACACAGGTTGTTGATGTGCTGTGGCTATTTGTAACACACCCGGCAACCGCAGTGGCCGGGATGGGTCTTGGTCCAATTTAGCAGTAAACTGACTGTAGATATCAATGGCTTGCTTAAATTCTGTATCATCGAGCACCCTGTAGTCTTTTCCATCTACAGGCAATTTTATAGCGGCTATCTTGATGTCGGAATTCGGTAGGTTGTGTATATAAGTAGTCAAATCATCAGCGGCTTCTTTGATACGCTTATAAATACCCAGCAATTCCAAATTATTCGCGGTTTTCTTCATACCCTACTCTAAACGTGATACAACACATTCTATTGTAGCACAAGTTTAAGACGGCACAGTGCCTGATTAACAAGTAAAATACAATGCGTTAATAATCTGACCAGTGCATTAAGCCGTGTATACTGTTCTTCAAAGATTCATCAGACCATTGGTGTCAACATTATTGGGGAGAAGTTATGCTGTTAGGATTATATCTGTTGGTGATGGTATGTTTGCTCGCAACTAAGCTTACGGACTCATATATCGGATTAATCATACTGGGAATTGTAGCTTTAGTTTCTTATATAACTACAGTGACTTTTGAGACAAGTCTGCCAAAGATGAAAAAAGCATTGTTCGCAAGTTTGGGGTTCGTTCTAATTTCAACTTTGGCGCTAGTGGGCATGGTGAGTATGGAACAAAAACCTGTAACGATGGCAGACTATTTGGTGCCGTTATTCTTGGTGCTTTGTCACCCAATTGTGTCACATATCAAAAAGGGAGGTGAGCGCAATGCAGATTAATCCGTTCTACAAAGAAATCCTCACATTAAAAGAAAAGGTCGAAGCTACCGACGAACTGGATGTTATGCAAGCTGCGCGTCTCAAATTAATTCGTTTGAGTTTAGATAAGGAAAACGTCGACCTGTTGAAGCGCAATGAGACGTTAAAGAACGTGGTTTTAAAGCTGTCTGGTGAACCTATAGATATGCCTTTGTTTGAACCAGATAGCATAGAGGTAGGTGATTTTGTAAAAACTTTTAAGCAAGAAACTCTTCAGCACTTTAATAATATTCTGCTTGTGGCGCATTCCGCTAGGTGATCATGCTCACGCCAGTTTAATAGCTGGCGCTACTGTCCTTCCAACAATTCTTTAATTATCTCTGGATGCATCAAAATATCTTTTGTGAAGTGTGCGCTGGCGTCATAGGCCGCTTCAAGCATATCTAAATTACTTAGTCCAAGAACCAAGCGCGTAAGTTCGCCAGTGTGTTTCTGCTTTCGTGTAACAAGCATATCAGCGACGATGTGCTTATCTTCGTGCAACGTGCTATGTAAAGGTGTGGTTATGTAATACCGATAATCTTTGCTGTTGTTCATGCCGTATAGAAGTGGAGATAACGCAGTCACTAAGCTATGTTGTTCTTTTCGTTGGAACGGTATGACATGACGGGTGTCACATACAGGGTAAACCAATGTGGTATTAATGGCGCCAGTAGAGTCAATCAACGACATGATTAACCAAGCATCTGAAGGTGGGTGATGTGGCCATTCTATGTGTGCTGTTTGAAGCTTCTTATCGTTAACCATCAATCCGTGACCTTGTTCGCAAACAGAAGAGGCCAATCGTATCCACAATGCAGCGCCATGGCGTTTAGCGTGTTTTTTAGCAATATAAAGTCCGTTCTCCCCAAAGAAAAGACCTTGAATGACAGGTGCTCCGTTCGGAAGCGTAACCGAAGCATTTGACTCAGCGCTTTTGAGCTTTTCTGCAAAATTCTTAACAGTGACAAATCGGCCGAAGTGTATGTGGGCGAAGCTGTTGTACGTCAATGTGATGAGTAGTGATTCCATCATAGACGGAGCAACGACTTTAACCCGCTGGTGGCGATAGTTGTTCAAAGAAGCAGTAGAAGAGGTGTCTTTTATAGACACTGGTTTACCATTGTCTTCCTGAGACGGTACTTTGCTTACAGTGTCTTTCATGGACAAGTCTTCACTTGAGTCTTTTGAAGACAGAGCTTTTTCATCCCCAAAAAAGGTGATGCTTTTTAAAGGGACAAACACATCAGGAAGCAGAGTCCGTCGTTGACGAAATAGGGGGCAGTCAGAATGATGTAGCGGAGAATCAGGAAAAGAGGAGAGAAAGTAAGTATCAGAATCGCGTCGGTGTTTGACCACCATTTTGATAGGAGGGCAACAACAGTGACAAAGTATATCCCAATGCCCGTGCAGACCGCTGAGAAAACTTTTATCGGCAAGATTATCTAACGATACTCCTGACGACGTGCGGTCTGCATTTTTCCTATCAATAATCGAGAACATTATTCCTCAGTGGCGACATCAGCACCTTTGCGTTCGTTCATGAATAACATGGCAAAGAAAACGGCTACACCAGCAACAAGCGAATTCATATCACTTAATGCCTCGGTCGCAATAGCTGCGCCCATAGCGCCAAATGAAACACAACCGATAAGCGCAGCTTTTTTTACAGGGATAGATTTAGTCATAGTAATACTCCAGATAGAATGAGAGCGCACAACAATGTGCAAATTTCATATTCATAATAATATCCATTTGCAGGTGGCAACCTCATTAAGCGATATAATATCGTGTCTTAACAACGTGCTGGATTATTGAATGGCAATATGAAGAGAATCCCTTAGGGGGTGAATGCGATATCAACAATTTTGATAATGGTTTTACTCTCATCCCACTCAGATAACTTTGATTTAACAGTGAAGTATCTACCATCTTCCATTTCATATACGTAACCTGCTTTCAGTGGCTTACTGTTACGTATTGAGTAGTTGCTGACTAAAACGGGGTGAAAACTTTCCTCAAAGATAGTGTCGCCATTTTTGTTTTGGAAATACACGATCACCTTAACTTTATCCAGTGAACGATCACCTTTGTTTTTGAGTGATACACGAATGGCTGGCACATCTTCATCAGAATAGGTGTCGATACGTTTTGCTTCAAACTCCGTAATGGCCACTTTATCTATGTATTCCATTTTTTCGGTAAAAGCCTTAAGCGCCGTGCGGGTATCCTTTATCCCATCCATAGCTAATTCTTTTGCTGATTCGATTTCGCTTAAGGCATGATATTTTGCTAGTGCCTCTTCAAAGCGTTTACTTTCTAACAGGGCTTTTGCTTCATCACTCAGTTGGCGAACGGTGTCTCTTTCCTCGCGAGCTTTTGCTTCTTTTGCTTCTTTTTCGGCACGTTCACGCTCCCTGACCTCTTTATCTGCTGCCAGAGCAGCGCGGTATTTTTTGAGCACTTCCTGCCCGGTCATCCCATCCAGCGACTGTAGGTTGACGGCCATGAGTGTTTCGGGTGTGGCTTTACTGTTGTAAGCGGAAAGGGAGGTCATCATAGACCTAAATCCGTCGGGGCCGCCGACTGAGTAATACATTAATGCTTTGGAGAATTCATTCTTTTCTGCTTCGGTCATGTCAGCGGTAATGGCTTGCGCTGAGTTTTTAATGGTTTCTTCTGACGTGGTATCGAGCGTATTGGGGCCAAAGCAACCGGTAAGTACCAGTAAAAGTGGGGCAATAAGGACAATGTATTTCATGGCATCCATTCCTATGTAGTGTTTAAAACAAAAATACTGCATCGATAAGATAGCAGGGTTACTTGCGTTTATACAGGCGCGTTAGTTACTGAAGATACCGACAAGGCCACCGAAAACGAGGCAGCACATAACACCAACGGCAAAGAAACGTATAGTATCGACGACGACCTCTTCTTCGTCATCGCTTAAATCATCGGCGTGAATATTAAGCGTTTTAGCTAGAGCGGCGACATCCGATTTATTCAAAGTGCCTGCACATTGGTCGGGCCCGTGTTGAATACGAAGTTCAACTTCATCATCCCTTATCTGCTCAACGGTAATATTCTGATCACTTAGCGTCGGCCGGGTAGAGGTCGAGTTCATAGATATACTCCTTGGTATTTTGGCCGCATCAAAGAGGCCGTTACTCGATACTCATGATAATACTGCGTCTTGAGGTGAGGCAACCTATACAAATTAGGACAACCTAACAAAGCACCCTTTGCCCGGTACGACCACCCAAACACCTATACATTTAGGACAACCTAACAAGTATCCCTGACACACTATAAGGGCACTTCGTAGCCCCATTTGAGGGAAATTTAACATCAGCTTTCCTGCCGGACCCCCTCACGCGTTTGTTTCTTATTTTTTCTTTTTCCGTTTTTTTCCGTCTTATTACCACGGGCGCAGGCTCGCCAAAGCAGCTGTCCGAAACATCCCAGAAGAACAGGTCAGGCAATTCAAAAGAAGAGCAGGGGGAAACAAAAATCGAAGAAAAATCCTGGGGGGAACAAAAGAACAGGATTCAATATAGAGAGGGTTAGCTGTTCATTGTCTCTATTACCCTGCCCTGTTAGGTTGTCCTAAATTGAGTGGGTGAATACGCTGTTTAGGGCCGAGTAATGGGGGTTGTTGTCGCGGGTGGTATGTAGGTGACAGACAAAGTTTGCCTGCAAGAAAATGAATCGCGTGTTGATATAGGTCATGAGCTTTCTAATAAATACACATGGTCCTAATACGCAGTTTTGGAAATGATAACGTTTATTATGTTAAATACTAAATTTTCAAATTAGACTGTCGAAATTCGTCAGTCTAATCTCTCAGCCACCTGATTGGATGCATTATATTTTTTTAGACAATGCAAAAAAGCCCCCTCTATAAAAAACAGCCTTTTTGATTAATAGATAATGGCTTTGTGCACAGGGCACAGGGCACAGTACCAAAATCCTTCAGGAGATTAATTTATGAGAAATGTGTTTCAGGTAATTATCGCGACGTCATTCACGCTGATACTGGCAACCAACTCCGTGTATTCCGCTGACGATGCATGCACAGAAGCGCTTAACAAGGCGATTGAAAGATGGGATAGGTCAATAAACACCTACACCCTTAAACCTATTAAGAAAACCTTTACTGAGAAGTCAGAAGAATGGAAATTGATTAGGAAGAACGTGTCAGATACTGCGTTATTATCAACGACGATTGAATTGCAAGGTCAGTTAAATAAAAGGGAACTAAAGTGTCTACAAGGTAAATAGCGTTAATGCACTGCCTCAGATGCCAAGACCTTAGCTTAAGGCTCTTGCCTTCACTAACTGAATAAAAACACAGGTTGTGAAGTTAAATCGTATACCCTAATATCGTGCATATGATAATAGGGTATACGAACATTGAAAATACTAAAACAAACTGAATCTAGGTTCGAAGCAATTGAATATCTAATCGTATGGGAAGGCGGTGTTAATGCATCACGTCTATCACGAATATTCGGTGTCCAGTCACATGTGATTGTAAAAGCCATTTCTGATTACCGGACAATGTACCCAAATAGCATCGCTTATGACGCAAAAGACCCAGAAAAGATTTTCAAAGCGACTGATGAATTCAGGCCAATGCATATTACTTATTCTTGGAGCGATTATGTCAGGTTTGTGGTTTCTTTAGGGTCTGAACATATAGAACAACTCTATGGCCATGGAGCTATCACGGATATTCTTCCACCTTTAAGCGCTCCGACACCATCTGTCATAAGCCCAATACTTAAAGCTATTCGTCAAAAGAGAGCCCTTAGCATACTTTATCGAAGCCGTTCGAATCCAAAAGGAATGGAAAGAGAAATCATACCTACAGCGCTGAGCAACGACGGTATCCGCTGGCATTGCCGTGCGTATTGCTGTTACAGAAAGCGATTTTCGGATTTTAACCTTAATCGTATTTCTGAGTGCGTTATAGGAAACAAAGTCGCATTAGAAAATGAAGATATCGTATGGACAACGTTTGTTGATATTGTCGTCAATGCACACCCTGCACTCGATGAGGATGAAAGATCTCTTGTGCTTAACGACTACGGTCACAATGATAAATTTTGTCTCCGTGTAAGAGGGGCTCAAGTTGATTACACCATTCAATATTATCGGCTAGGTCGTCATCCCGATACTTGTTCGCCTAAGCAACATCCACTCATTGTAGAAAATGCCGAAGAACTCTCTCCCTACCTTTTTAAGAGTGATACGCAATGAACATTCATCAATATTTGGATGCAGTGAAACAAGGCCGTCCTATCAATGTACACCGTTTCAAAAAACTGCTTCAGAATGAGGGACTCAAATTAGACGATGTTGGCAATATAAGTCATGTGAAATCGGGGAAGTACGTCGTCAATGTCTTAAATACAGAACTATTTGAAAATTGGATGCATAGGTTTGCACCGAGCAAATCACGGGTAGATGCATCGACGCGATTAGGTGACTCCCACCTTCACAGTACATCGGCTACCTATCTCATTGCTAAGCAAGGAAAAGTAAATAGTCCTGATTTTGTAATAAAGTGCTCGCAAGAAAGCAGAAATAAAGACGTTAATAGTGATTGGAAAGACAAGACAGCAATACTCATTGAAAACAGTGAATGCTACACGCAAAGCTCTGCGTTTTTAGCCAACTTAGGGATTACAGACACTAATCATAAGCTGGTGATCTGGTCTCAGGGCAATGCTGTTACCCACCCGCTGACGGTCTCACTATTAAGTAAATTCAAACATCTATTGTACTGTCCAGATTACGATTTAGCAGGCATTGAAATCTACGAAACGTTATCTAAAACACTCGGTGAAAAGATAACGTTCGTAATGCCTGACAATCTAGAAGACTACAGCTCACAGTGTCGCGCACCAAAGGCCGATGTTCATTATATTAAAGCCCTTAAAAAGGCTAAAAAACATGGTTTCACACCTATGATTGCCCTGCTGACGAAAGGTATGGGTGTACTAGAACAAGAAGTGATTATACGAGAAAAAATATGAATACATGTCCATTTACAATAAATTTGAAAAGAATAATCGCTATAGATTCAGCAGGATTTGCGTATGTCGAGGTCCCTCTTAATGGTAATTTGGTTTTACTGGGGACAGGAAACTTAGGCAAATCAAGTGTTGTAAATGCCGTTCGTTTTTTCTTTTTGCCTGATATTAACGTTAATCATGCTGATAAAAAGTTTGGATTCCTTTCTGGCTCATCTAACTCTGAATCTTCCTACTACACAAAAGACCAAATCTGGAACCATTACTTCCCAACCCAACACAGTAAGCTAGTACTTGAAGTAGAGCATCAGCTGGTGGACGGAACTACTCGCCAACATTGTCAAATCATATCCCAAGGTTCTAATTACCGTCTTAATCGAATATTTTGTCCTGAGCCTTATGAAAATATCCAGCATTTATTCTGGAACAAACAAGGCATCGCAGGAGAGCGGCCAGAGAAAAATACCGGTGACCGGATATTAGGTCTATTAAAGACTATTCAATCCAGTACTAAACAAATCAATCAAGTAGAGCAATTGACTGAGGCCCTTTATCACGTCGACATATTACGACCGGATCTCTGCCCCTTTGTTATCTTTCCAATAAAAGACATAGATGCACAATCTGTAAACTCAATAAGAGCGCTAATTAAAATGCTATTTAACCAAGATGGCAGTTCTTTGCGTTTGATGTCCGGGGCCGCTATAGAGGCTAGCTTAACGAATGAAGAAAAGCTGGAAATGGATATAGGTGAATTAATAATTGAGCAAAAAGCCTTAAAGCTGCGAAAAGAACAACTGGAAAAATTGAAAGCTGCTGAGCCCCGATTTATGGCACTAAAAAACCAGTACGCACGGCTCTTAGAAGAAAAAGATACTGCAAAAAAGTTCGCAGAACGATTTTCATCGACAATTAAAGTTAAAAAGCACCTCGAACAGAAGAATAGACAGTTAGGTGAAACAAAAGCACAACTGGAGGAAAAGCTAAACTCCCATAAAAGTAATGTCAGAGATGTTGACAATGACATTTATAGTCACAAGAAGAGACTTGAAGAGATAAGTACGCACCTTATACGGAATTCTGAGCAACTCAAAAAGTGTGAACTGATATGTAGTGAATACCCAAAAAACACGTCAGCAGCAGAAGTTCTCGACAATTTAAAAGGTGACCTTGAGGAAAAAAAAGAAGAGTTAAAGCAATACACTGATCAGAATACGCGAAACATGCGCATTGCTCAGCTTGAAGAGTTAATAAATAGTAAGAGCGGGGAAATTGATACACTCAAGCGTAAAATAGAAAACGAGACCTTTCAGCTAGTCAATCAGATTGATAAAGAGGTATGGGAGGTATTGCTTTCTATCAATCCCGTCTTAGCCAACGCGAACCCCGGAAGACCCCTTCTTGAGGAAGAAGTAACCTCAATACTTCAATTTACTTCACTGTTCAAAGCAAACGGGACACGCTTAGCGTTTTTTGATGAATGGCTTGAAAAGATAACTCAATATGACTCTCACTCCCCAGAAAAAGAATTGGATGATAAAGAAGCTGAATTGAAGGCCTATATGCGGAAGTTGAATAATCTAAAGGGCATGAGTGGCGAACAAACAATAAACATCACAAACAAAATAAAAATTAAACAAAAAGAAATAGAGGCCCTCAAGACCGATATACCAGCACTGGAAAATTACGAATACGTCAGAAAGCAGACCGCTGAACTAGAAGGAGAGGAACGTTTAAAAGAATCAGAACTATCAACACTAGAGGAGAGTCATGCTTTGCTGGTTGAGACACAGACTAGGCTTTCTGATGAAGCAAATGATATCAAGAAGCAGCACGACGAAAAGCAACAGGCGATACAGAAGTTAGATGCGCTTATAGAGCGCTACTCTATCCATAAAGAGCGCTTCGAAATCCTCGAACAAGCGTTAGCTGAACATCAATCAAGCACTTATATCAATTCACGCGCTGCGGCTACAGAAGAAGAGATGTCCTCACTAGTTAAACTACTGGAAGCCTCTGAGAATGCGAAAACGACTGTTAAAGATGCATTGAAAAACATGATGTATGAAGGTCTTGTCGAAGACACTTACGGATTACTTGAGGGTAATCACTCAGGCGAGGCAATCAAGAACACTTTTACCAGTTTATCAGACCAATTTTCGTTGCTTGATAAAAACCAAGAGATTCTATCGCACGACACAAGTACACATAATTCGTTAGTAAGAAGTAGACTTGAAAGGCTATATAAAACCAAAGAGAAAATCGCATTAACCCTACAAAGAATCAATTCCGATTTAGCTAATGCAAAAGTA
The DNA here is from genome assembly GCA_030248135.1 of Theristus sp. LFF4_11. Taxonomy (NCBI): domain Eukaryota; kingdom Metazoa; phylum Nematoda; class Chromadorea; order Monhysterida; family Xyalidae; genus Theristus; species Theristus sp. LFF4_11. The sequence continues at coordinate 72,369 of JASANC010004355.1, forward strand.
AACGATCTCGAAGCGGTAAGGTTGAATCTCACGTTAAATGCGCATTTTGAAGACCTTATTCAAAGCTGGGTAGAGTTCGATGACTTGGGAGACTCAACGTTGCCCGAAGCGTGGTATAACCGCTTGAAAGAGTTTTTACATTCTGACGCCATTAATCAGCAAGATGGTAAGCTCCGCATGGATAATATAATCCAAGCAGCTCGCTATGAAACGAAAAAAATTGACGCTCCTTGGGACCAGAAAGACCAATCAAATTCAACCAAGATGCTTATTAATATGCACCTATGCGATATCTTCATCCAAAAACTGTCGAGTGAAACAAGTCACATTGCGTTTCCACTTATTATGGATGAAGTGGGAAGTGTAAGTGAAGAGCAATTCCCTGATCTTATGAAAGGCCTGAACAACAAAGGCCATTGGTTAATTGGAGTGACAACACATGGAAAAAGTGGGGAATTGATCGCCAAGTTTACTCAGCACCTTGTGATGGACGAAGCCAAGACATCAAAACCCTATAGTAAATCGAGACGAAATGTCTGTTACCCCATCGACTTAGACAGAACTGAACGCCTTATCGTCAAAGAGCAAGGCTCCTTATTAGAGCACGTATAATGGCTGTATCTATTCAAAAGCAATTTAGTACCGTTGAAACCATTCAGCTTCTTTTGAAGCATCGTGAAGTGCTGTTTGGTGTCATTCGTGCGAGCGATGACGTACATGGGAACGCGATACCAGAAATGACGTATTTCAGGCTCGTATCTGAATATCAACACAGTTTTAGCAGGGATGTAAGAAATGAAATTGCACTTGTATTTGATGTCAACAACTTACTTCAAGCCAAGATCATCAATGATAGGAAACACACGGATAACACGACTAAGCTTTGGTTCAACAGTAGCGTTATGGAGATTTTTAGACTCTGTAAGATAAGCCTTTTCCGCCCTATGACACAGACTACTTTGAAGGCATCGATGACACCGCTATGGTCCGTATTAAAGGAAATAGAGGCACAACAAATCTCTGTTACACCGGGTACTGAAGACTATCAAGACTGGCTAGGTGAAATTAACCATCGAATTACTGAGCTGTTAGGTAATATCAAAGCAAATATAAGTAAGCTTCAACAGGCTGGTGACATTTTCCAAAAAGAGGAAAAAAGTACATCGATAACTGTGACTCAGCAAATGTACCAAGAAGCAGCAAAGCTTTACAGACGGGAAGTAGAACCGTTGAGGATCTTCCTTAGCAAGAGTGCTCGGTATGAACAGGGGGATGGGATTTACCTTACGCTAGAAAGTTTTGCTAAGCTTTTTTCCCGTTTTGGCGACACGGAATCTCAAAGCATAATTAACAGCTTTCAAATTCAATACTTAGAACTATTCGAGCCTATAAAAAAAGTTTCAGATAACATTAGTGTCTACCTTCGTAAAACTAAAAATGCCATCGTTGAGCATAATGCAATTCAATCTGCTTTTGAAATAATAAGAAACGCTTACAAGACTACCCTAAGTCACAATAAGCGAAATAAATATATCAATTTTAGGGAATTGCGTGAACTCAGTGCTCCTAAATCATTTACGTCAATTAGTCGAATTTCACCATGTAAGCTAGACAAAAGTCCTTCATATCTAAACACTGTTTTTAATGAATTAGCGCATAGAAATTCCAGTCAACTCAATGACTCAGATGAGCGATATCTGTTTGAAGAGTCTGTTGACTCTACCACCAGCAAAAAAATTAGACATACTTTAAAACTTAACGCGTGGATAAATAGCCTTATATGGCCATTAGAACAAGACTATATCAGGTACGCATACGATAGGCTCAGTGAGGAATGGGAAGAGTTTTCCATTCCAGATTTATTAGAGATAAGCAGTAAATTACACACATCACCTGACTACTCTGTAAAACTCACCAATGAATACAATGTTATCGAAGATGAGAAACACAGATATGAATATCGCGTCAGGTTATTAACATCAAAACCGAAGGAATGAGGGCTGAGTCTTCAATGAATACTGTATCTACATTTAATGACGCTAGCGCAGCGTTATCTCAATCTATCTATCAAGCATTTAGCAACGGCTCTGTTATAAATAGGAAAGTATATAGTGAGGCTAATGCTAGCTTTATCGAATACCCAGAATACCGAGAAATAGCAGTTAATGAAGGACATTATAAAAACCTTTATTGGCATTTGGGGTATCTACTTGAGCATGATAGCGACGGCGATTATTATCACTTAAGTAGAGCTCAAGAGCAGGATTCAGATACAGACGATTTTGATGAAGCAAGCCTAAAAATCATGGCCATACTGACAATCGTATCAAGATTTGTGACAAATAGAGGCCAAGCAATAGACACCTTAACCTTACCGATTCAAGGTATAAGTAATGCAGATGTTGATGCTATTGCTGAGGACGAAGAAACGCTATCTATACTTAAAAGTCTGAAATTAAAAGACTGCTATGATGCTTTATCATTTCTCAGAAAAAGGGGGTTTGCATTTAAGGTGGACAACAAAAGGCATGTTCTCAGTGAAGGTGCTAAGTCCATGATAGACACTATTATTGAGAGGCAGAAATCTTTAGAAATTGAGTAAAAGCAAAAGCTATAACACTCTTTCCCAATATTTAAGCGCGGTATACTTTTTTCATCGAGGGTAACGAGGGAGCTAACCCAATGACAAACATCGATGTACGTACTGATGCAAGAAGTCAGCAATATGCTATCTGGGCAAGGTATCAGCGCAGAAACACTGCTTGATGCAATAGCCAATCAGATGAAAGAATCTAAGGGCTAAGTCGATGAACGATCTTCAAATTTTTGGGGCTGCGATGGTTCTGCTGGGATTTATTGCTCTTCTTGATGGGTTCTATTGGCTCAGGAAACGAGACTGACGTGCCTGCGCCCCCCAATACGCAGTTTTGGAAATGATAACGTTTATTATGTTAAATAAAACTCTTTTGCTGAAAGGGCTTCCTATGATGTCCTTTTCCAGTGCGCACTCTTCGCCTTTGCTGTAACGTTAACTATAAACTATCCCTGTGTCACCGACGCTAACTGGCCCCAATGCTCTCGCACTTGCTCTCTCTGAAGCTGGGTAGAGTTTAAGTAGAAGGTAATCGTTAGGCTGCGCAGGGGTATTTCGATTATTTTCGTGATAAGCTCTATGTCCCGGCAGCGATTAGGCTGATAGCGCTTTACGGTGTAAAAGGTAAAGTAAAACCCTGTTAAAGTTAAGAAGGACTGGATGAATGGAAGGTGTGATAAACGTAAGACTGGAAACGATAACGCTACGTATATCCGACCTATTACCAACGCTAGATGACGACGGGCATGAACAATTCATATGTGAACTGTTCGGTAATCGCTCTATTGATGATCTCGAAAATAATGAACCTATTTACCAAAATAGCGAACCTGCTGTCAGTAGAGATGAGTTGCACACATTAGCTGAGCGCATAATAGGGTACACAGACTACTCAATAGAACGTGCAAAAATGGTCGTCAAAAATGTGTTAAATACCATTCCTAAGCGCCTTGATGACTTAATTGATTACACTAGTGAGGCACGCCTGTCTGATTTCAAAGAAGACGCTCGCCTCTTTCTAATGGCCCATTTTGAAAACAACAATTCTTTAGAGACGCTTGAACAAATAGAGTTGGCGTTTCGCAATCTACCTGATGACATGGTTTCGATGTTTTGTAACACACAGATGCACAAGAGTAGGGCTATCAGCGATGACATGATAGAAGGATGTACAGAACGCCAAAAAGTGCTCTACAGAGCTTGCAATTATTATTTAAACCACCGGCTAGGTTTTCATAAGAATTCAATGTGGTTAGCCTATTGTATTAATAGTAACAACTTTGGTTGTGCTGATGGCTGGATTCATCGAGATGGACTATTGTGTAGCCTCACCCATTTGGGGTTCAAAGATGACGAAGCTGTAGTCAATTTAATCATGAGTTCAATGGATTTCTTAGAGCAATACTTCACTAAGCAAAGTGAAGTATTTGAAGGGGAAGAATCAGACCAATCGATTCAATATTGTAAAGATGGCGGCATGTACATTGACGTTATGCTCAATGCTATGGAGTATTTGGTAAAAAGAAAACAACTAATAAATGACACTGAAAACAGCGAATACAAACAGATTAAAGATCTTCTAATGCTTCACAAACATTTATTCAGCGATATCCAGTTCCTTAAATATATGACCCACCTACTTGCTTTCGATGAATATACCGGATTCATAAAAGAGCAATTCGAATTGATAAAGAAAATTGCCAATAAAGATTATGGACCAGAAGGCCCACCAGAGGATTTGTATTTTTTTCTCGATGCGTGGAATTTCATAGTCTTCGACGAAGTAGTTGAAACTGGAATTATGTTGTCGCCTACATTTGTTAGGTCGAAATATCATGGCCCCTCTTTGTTGCAATTTTCATCTGTAGTGCTTGATTTAATGAAAAGCAATCGTCTCGATCAGCAACTGGAAGACATGGTAAAAGGCTATTTTGAAAACTATTTGTTTTTACTCGTCAATGATAATTCCCATACTCATTTTCTCTTTAATGAAATATTAGAAGTCTCACTAAAAGCAAAAGATTTCTTCGAGAATCATCACGTAGTAAGAGTTATGTCCTTGCTGGGCCATGAAGCTTCGCAGAAAGCACTTAAAAAGTTTTATTAACCTTCTCAACAGAAGTGGCTAAGGTACCAGACAAGAAGGGTGGCACAGAGCCCCCTTTAACGGGAAGTAAACGTAGACTATTCAAAATGTATGTGAGGAGGTTTTGTGGAGCTAAGCATAAAGTGTAATACATCCAGCAGGGGGAGCTCTGTTCTTTCGTAACAATCTTCTTCTGTGACTAAAAGATCTCCTACAATATCATAATCTCTAAAAGGCCTTTTCAGAATGGTTATTTTCCAATCTGGATCATATGAAGTGTCTTTAAATACTACATGAAATTCTTCGTTGGAGAAAAAAGGGTGCCTGAAAATGAGGACAAAATATTCATCTGAGTCATCGTCAGAATCGTATTCGTAGACGTGTCGATAATACTCCTCGCCTTCGGTAGGGATTGATATTATAGCGCCTAAAATATTTTCTTTCTCCAACAGAGCTCTAATTAATCCCCCCAACGAATCATACAAAAGAAAGCCATCAATCATTTCATAGAAGTTATCTGCCGAAACAGGCAGTATAGCGATACCGCTTCCTTCGATTGTCTCGTCAGCGTTTAGCATTTCCTCCAAAAATGACGTGTCTTTCTTGACTAATCCGTCTGGGGTATTCAGTAGGGAATGATGGCTTAGCAACACATCTTCTATGAAGATATTAGGGCTTAAGGCTATTTTTAAGGGGTTTATCGACCACAAAGTATGCCTTTTAAGTCCAGCAGGGTATATCGCATCGATGTCGTCTAAGTGTCCTATCGTCAACAAATTACGCCTTTTAACTTCAACTGGGTATATTGCATCGATGTCGCTAAAGTAGAGCTCATATCTTGTGGTGTCGTAGTGTGTGAGTTTCCATCCGGGCGTATTAAGGTTTAATCCACATTTGAATAAATCGTCAAGTTCAGCGGTATGTGGCGTCAGAATCAATGATGTGCTGTTTTTATCGCTGCGACATTTAACTACGTCTGAGCTAATGACCAAGGCCTTATAAAAATCGTGGAGCGTAATAGTTTCATCACAGAAGGTTTTATATCGCAGCGTTTTAAGTGACGCATTAATGTCGGTGATCTTCTTTTTATCTCCTTTCTTTATTGCGACAAGTCCTTCTTTGAGCCTTTGCGTTAGCACCACTTCAATGTATACCTTATCCTCCTCTGTGATGTTGACTGGACTAGTCTCAATAGGCAGCTGATTTATGGCTTTTAAAAATGGCATTAATAAAGACTCGGATGCAGGCCATAGTATCCGTCCACCATCATCATGAACACTAGAAGCCAAAGAAAATAAAACGGTAAGAGGGTCAGGATAACTGTCGGCAGAAGAGGGGCTGTGACTCAAAATCATTTTTCCATGTGTATTTATTTCTAAACTATAGAACCATTCGCAAAATGGCAATGTTACCGCATAGGAAATATTGCGCATCTCGCAGTTCAGTCAATTATTAAGTATGTGCAAAAAGGTAAATACACGATATTTATCGGGCCGGGATGCAAGACAATCATAAAAATAAGGAAAGATCCCCTATTGCCTTTAGGTGCGTGCGGGTATGTTATTAGTTAGGATAAATCTGTTCTTGAAAACTGTTATGGCAGGCATGTTGTTTCTATCAACATTTCTCCTCGTTTATATATGACACTCCTATTTGGGGTTGCATGTTAAATAAGTAGGTTAGTATCAATTGTACAAATCAACTCAACATAGGCGTATGACATGTCAGATATACATCGAAAAAGTACTGTTAACCTAGCTAAAGCGGTTAAAACCATTAACACCGCACGTAATCAACTCGCCCCGCTGGTGGCTGATGTTGTTATTGATGCCGTGAATTCTAAAAGTGCCGATTCTGAGCTACTTGAAGTACTTGGTCTTATCTCTGGCCAAGGTATCAGCGCAGAAGAGTTAATTAATGCTTTGCGCGAAGGCATTAGAGCGCGAAATAAATAATGCAGTTATGATGGCCTCTGAGCCTTAGGTAATAGACAATACATGCATATCAGGATTAATCATTATGGCCAGTAAAATTGAATTTAAACTCATCAATGTGGTACCGCATCGAGCACTGCGCGACAAAGGGCATGCCAAATTTGCCATTTATGAGGATGATGAGCAAGTAAACTGGTTGTGGATGACGAATGACGATATTAACGCCAACATCAAAGAGTATCCTGACCAGCGTGAATACTTAATACAGGGCTTAATTTGATAACCTATGGATTAATCGACTATTGAACAGTTCGGCTGAATTAGCCATCCAATCCGTTACAAAAATTAAAGAGACATATTCATGGGCTTTAGAGGTCTTAAAACATCTTATGGTGATAGAGATGTTTTCTATATCACTCCATTTGGTGACAAATTTAAACTGCATGTGGAGCCTGCATACCGCAATAACGGCACACATAATTTAGATGGCTATTATCCGCGTTACTTCAAATCTATCGGGGCAGCTAAGGCATCTCTAACCAAATTTCTTGGCAAGCCTCCTAAGTGGATAGATGTTCAAGGCAATGCCGATTTCGAATCATTTGAATAAAGTTAATGAGATGACTTAATGAAAGTTTCTATTAGAAAAGGTTTACCGACTAAAAAGTCACTATACGAAATTGCCGATAGTCTCAAAGTGTCGATCAACTCACTAGATAACCGTTCGTCTATGGATGAGGTTTCGTGGCAGCATCACAACGTCGATGCCATGCAAGCGTTTATGGAGACATTGAATAAAGCAGGGTTTGAAGTCTATGGTTACGAGCCTTACAACCCTAAGATGTTAAGAGCTGGCAGTTTTCGTATCAAACCTCAGATAAAGTAAAAGAGCCATCAGTGGTTAAGCATAACAAGGACACACAATGATTAGATTTTTCGCCGACGATGCAAAACAAATTACAGACCTCATATTTATCGGTGATGCCATTGACCTACCGTATTATGACTTTGTGGTGGGTGTTCAACCATTAAGTGAAGGGACATCGATAGCATATAACAATGGGGAAGGAGAGGCGTTGAAGTCGCACCTGTTGAGCCTTAATGAGACTACTGTTTTGCATTTAAGCCACCAGCCTCAACCACCAAAAGAAACGTCTGAGCATTTATTAAGTAGCTTATTCGAAAGATTGGAGGTAAAGCCCATCAAAGCTCGTTACGGCATTGTAATTCTCCAACCACAGCACAAACAGGGCCAAGTTACATTAGTTAACACACCTGAAGAGCTTCTTGGGGACGGGGTAGTAGAAGAATCGCCTGAAACATTACTTTCAATGCTTAAACAACGTATTTATGATCATGCAGAGCATGTCAGTAATTAAGGTCAAAGCAATTCACCAGAAGCTGTTCGCTTAAAAATCTGTCCCAAAAAGGTTTCCCATGATAGAAACAATGCCTCCCATAACGCTTGTACCACCTCGTTTAAACGAGAAAAACATGAATAATATACTGCTTCGCATTGCTCACTACTTTCCAAACTTAGATTGCATCGGAAAGAAGCAGTTTCTATCGGAATTATTTGATGTTCGCTGTATCGATGAATGCATATCTGATGAGTGCGTTTTTCAAAACATTGAGCCAGCGGTGGATAGAGATGAGTTAAAAGAACTAGCTGAAAGAATTATCGGTTATACGAACTACTCCCTAGACCAAGCAAAAAAAGTGGTAAGGAATATTCTCAATACAATTCCAAAACGTTTTGATGATCTTATCGATTACACCACAGAAGAGCGGTTGAAGGCTTTTAAAGAAGCGGCCAACTTTCACGTATCAGTTCATACAGGAAACGAAATTCATTTAGATACGCTCGATGACATAGCCAACGCCTTTGAGCAACTCCCAGACGTCGCTATCACGCTATTTGGCAATTCACAGATGGATGAGAGCCGAGCTATAAGTGATGAAACGATAGAAGCCTTAACAGTTCGTCAAAAGATGCTCTATAGAGCCTGCGATTATTACTTGAATCACAGAGTCGGATTTAAAACCAACACCATGTGGTTAGCTTGTTTTATATCAAGCAATAGTTTTGGCTGTTTGGATGGATGGCTACATAGGGATGGCGTGCTTTGCGATAACAGACATTTTGGGTTTAAAGACGACGATGCTGTTGTCGAGCTAGTTCTATCGTCGCTACGCTATCTTGATGAATATTTTAATCGACAAGTCGAATATAAAGGCGTGAGTTCTAATGAAGCTAAAAGCTTCTGCCGAACTGGCTTTATGTATATCGAGGCCATGCTTGATGCAGTCGAATATATTGTTAAATGCAGAGAAGCAAAGGGAGAGGTTTCTGACTATGCCTACAAGAGCATAATGGCCATGCTTGATGAATACTCACTATTATTAGACGGTCGTCAAGAGCTGAAGTTACTGACACATAAAGTTGCTTTTGATTGTGTAACTGGCTTTACCCAACGTCAATTCGACTTGTTATATGAAATAGTCGAAGATGACTACGGAACCCAAGGGCCACCTCCAGACATGTATACTTTTTTTGATGCATGGAACTTCATGGTATATGGCCAACAACATGGCATCAAAGCTATGTTGGGCCCATTATTTGTAAGGTCTAATTATCATAGGTCTTCATTGACAGAGCTGTCTAATTTTGTCACTGCTCAACTGGAGAGTGATGAGCTCGAAAAGTATTGGGAAGACATGTTCATGGGATACTTCACAAACTATTTATTTACTTTAGTTAACAAAAACTCCCACAGTCATTTTCTGTTTGATGAGATATTAGCCGCTTCTTTGGATGCCAGATGTATCGTTGACAATAAAGATGTTGTAAGGACAATGGCTGAACTGGGCCATCAACCATCAAGGCAGGCCATGAATGATTATTATTAAGCGTTGCGCGTAAGGTGTGCGTTTAAATACAGGGTTGCGTCCTTGGTAAGTACATTACAGTAACGGTATTGTTTTTTCATTTCCTTAGAATAGTGGAGAAAGTTAATTTATGAGTGATACCGAACCAAAGTTCCCCGTCAATGAAGTCCATGCCGCATGGCAGGAAGGTTACGACGCATTTGATGCAAATATAGAACATCCTGACCCGCCATACGAAGCTGGCTCACTTGAAGCTGAGTCATGGCTAGATGGTTGGGATGATAGACAAGAAGATATAAAACAGGATAAGTAGTGAAAAAGAACGAGCAGGGCAAAGAAGTACCGCCTGTATTAGTTAAAACATGGTATGAACTTATCAAGAATGGCCCGGACAATGAAACACGGAACCATGCACAGAAAATGTTGCTTGGGGCATTTGGCTCTCACCAAGAGTTAGAAAAATACCTTAAAAAGCACGGTCTCGTCTAATCACTTACAAAGTCGTAAACAATAAAAAAGGCACTCAGTGCCTTTTTTTATGTGTGGCCACCTCAAACAATGGCGTTTTTTAAAGGTGTTCATTATGCACGAGCAGCAAAATCAAACGAAATCACGTTGGTTCGTTTTGGCTCAAAGAAGTGCTTGAGCTTTAAATTGGCAGAGTGATCTATCGATACGCTATCACCTAAAGCGTTCTTTATATCACCTAAAACCCTTGCCGCTTGAAAGTCTTTAAACGTCTCTGGCCAATAATAGACCTTGCCATCTGAGGCAGTGATATGAAAATAATAATTCCACGATTTCGTCTTATAGTCAGGGCTGTGGTTGGCTATACGGCAGACTAGGCTATTTCCTTCCTCTATAGCTTTATGTAGATCTCGAATCTCTTTTTCGTCAGCAGATAATAATAATTCGTTCATGGTTAAAAAACCCTTCGTTATGTCACTTGAAATATAATACGAAGAAATAGGAGGCCTTCGATTTATTAAGAGGCTAAAAAATCTAAGTTAACGGATCAGCCTGAAAATAGTGATTAAAGGAGTTATACGGAAGGATAAGACTCAGGAAAGAAGAGGTGATGAAACCCAACGAATGCCTTATAAAAAGGCATTCGATAGATATAAATTGACGAAAGTATAATTAAAGGCCATAGAAGCGCATAATGTAATTAAAAGAAGCGGAAATAACACCCTCATCTATGGTATACAAAATAAAAGCGAATGCCCCGACTAGCAGGCCACCAACAACTATTTTATGCATTAATGCATTTTTCCGTAATATATAAGAAAGGGAATGACCGATCCCTAGAAACACCGGAAGAATGTGTCCTACGAACAAAACGATGGTGGTTATAATCATTGTAAAGAAGCCATCGATAACGTTGCGATACTCAAGAAAATTAGCAAGTGGGATTGCAACTAAAAAAGAAAGTAAAACGAGGATATTTAAAAACCACCTTTCAGCAACACCTTCCTGTCTGACTTCAGTATTTTCATATGCAGCCTTGGCATCTTTTTCTAACATATCAAAATCATGACTGGTTTTTTCTGCCAGCTTTATGCCGCACGCTAGAAGGGGGAATAGAAATAAAAGAGGCATAGAGGTTGATAGCATGACTTTGTTTACATCATTAGTCACAATGGCTATATATAAACTGATAACGAAGGTTATTATTAGAAAAGTCGCCCCAGTATGGCCTGTTCCTCTCAAATCTGCTTTATAGCTTCCTCTATAAGGGTCACGGACAGTAACATTGCTATGGTAAACTGTATTCAAGTCACTATGCATTTCTCTATAACTTGATACAACAGCTTTCACCAAAGCGAATAAAGCTAAAAGTACAAAATTAGCTATGGGTATTAATGGGATAATAGACGTTCGAAGGAACTTAAACATTAACGTTTCCTTGTGATTTTCAAATTTAAAGAGGCTACAACCTAGAGTTAGGACGGCGAATATTACATTAATCTGTTCGGGACAACGCCATTAATATGTATCATTGGGCTTTCATTAGAAGCGCTGCCAGCCTGTCCGACTAAATCATCTTCATTAACCCTTTGTTTGTATTTCTCGATCTTCTTAGCAATGTATACCAAAGACAACGTTAGCTCCTGACGGTGTTTATTAAATGCTTCATCATCTAAAAATCGAGAACATGTCATAATGCCTGTATAACGCAAGCGGGGAAGATTGCGCCATATTTCGCTAGGGTCATTTATTCCATGGTGCGCATAGAACCCAATTAGCTCAGGGTCTGCGACTTCACCATGGCTAAAACAGTAAGAACATACCCCTGTATCAAAGAGCAAGTCAGATGGCTTTTTCTTACCTTGAGTCTCTAAACAACTCGCGCAAGTATTCGTTGCTGGAAACGACACGGTTCGTAGATTTTCTTTGAGCGTATCGACTAGCTCGTCTTTGAGAGACATCGCTTTACTATTTTCTTCAGCTACTTTTGCTGCTTCACTCTTTAAATATTGCGTGCGAACAAACAACACCACACACATCACCGTGGGCAAGACGAAAAAGAGTGGGATTATGAAGCTATTTAATTCTGTCGCCGAATGGGCCCACGCAAAACTTAAGCTTACACAGGCCACAGCGACGGCGACGCTTTTAATTAAAGATGGCAGAACTAGCATCCAATTTGATTTCATAATTGACTCATTTGCTAAAAGTGGACAGTGGGGTAATTGTAAGTGCTTTATCATTAACGCCAGTTTATTAACTCGACTTTTAGACGCGCTTATTGCAACTAAGCCAAATTAGATACAGGTAATTCAGTGTAGCCCTCTGGGTATCCCATAAATTGCTCGCAAAAATGTGGGTGCAAACCACCAGCGTTAGCGCCAATTGCCATAATTTCACCAACAAGGCCACCTAACTTGCCCGGCCTTGTCAGGCGGCTTTTACATGAAAAGTTGTTATTGCCGTCTTTTCTCAAAAGCGTGCTGTATAGCCCTTCATAGCGTTGTTTGGGAACATTCAACAAATGACACTTTCCGTTAGAAAAAATGGTGTCAGAGTGAGCTACGCCGCGTGTAGGCATCCAAGTAACCTGCTTGCCATTGTACACCCACCCAGCATCTTCACGTTTTCCTGCTATTTGTTCATCCGTAATGTGGGTATTACCCTTTTCATCGTCAGATTCTTCGAGCATGCGGATTGAATCGAAGATGGATTTTGCAATGTCGGGGATGATGGCATTGCCCAACGAATTAATGCGTTTGGTTCGAAGCTTGATAGATTTCGGGTTCTCGCATACGGCATTATTTAATACCCACTGGGGAGCCTCCTCCAATAGGGGCATTTTGAATGGTTTATCTAAATTGGCCAATGCAACCTGACGAACATGGTCAAAGACATTTCGTTTGCTTTTACCCGCGCCAGTTGAGGGAAGGTACGCAACGATATAAACACGATGTCTATAATGAGGATAGTTAAAGGCAGTAGCGCTGATCGTTTCCCATTCAACGGTGTAACCTAGCTTGCATAAACGCGCCACGATGTAATCAAGTCCTTTTCTATTCAAACGTTCCGCGTTTTCAAATACACAGTAAGGTATTTCTAGATCTTCTATTATGCGCAGCTGCTCATGAACCAGCGAAGACTGCGTACCATCAATTCCTGATTTATCAGTCACATTAGCACTTGATACGTTCTGACATGGGAATCCCCCCGTGGCGATATCGGGGAAGGGCACGACGCCCTCAAAGAAGTCTTCGTATGTCACGGTTGAAAAGCCAGTCTCTTCACAAGGCACAATGTCTTTATCGGTCATCGCGCTGTGATAAGTAGATGGCACGCCTAAGTCACAAATATCACCCGCGTTCTCCATGTTGAACTTTTCATCTAAGAGGCGATTATTGTACGAGTCGGTTTCACTGCAAAGCAGAGTGTCGATATACCCGCTCTGTTTTGCTGCAAGAGAAAAACCACCTAAGCCAGAAAACATGTCGAGATGTTGAAAACGCTGCATATAAACCCTTAATGACTTGTATATGCATTCTAAGGTACAGCGAATTAATATGATGCAAGGGGGAGGGTTACGCTGTCCACCGAGGACAAAAGAAAAGGCCATTCTACGATTGAATGGCCTTCTGTTAGTAAAACTACTTTAACTGGAGATTATCTGATGTCCGTAAGTAGTTGTGGTGTACCGAAGTCAGAGAGATTGCCTCCAGCCTGCGCGATGATCTTTTCCCAAAAGCTCCGCAGTGAATTCAATGCAGATTGAGAAGAATAAGCTCTCCCTCCGTTTAGATAACCGCCGCCAATAACAAAGACGTCCACTGAAGACAATGCATCCGATGGGATTGTACTTGCATACTTGGCAAATTCAGCATCAGGGTCAATGGTGCGCACACTTCCTCGCGCATAGAAACTGGATACGTCAGAGTTCTCTAACATATCTGAAACTAAGATGAGGATCTTACGTTGCTCACCTGTGTCAGAAAATAAGCTTTTAGATACACTCATCAAAGACCCGGCAAGTTCAGTTTTAGGGTAAGTCTGTTCACTGTCATGAAAAGACGTTTTCAGCTTTTCATGCACAAGACGAATTGCCAATGTTTTTTGCTTTTCCATACATGCATCAAACTTATTCAGTTTAATGCGATTCATGGCGTTACGGCTGTCATTTGAAAGTTCAGTATCAAACGCACCATCAAAGGCGACATCCGTATAGCGACCTTGGGCATTTGCTGAAAACGGCACAATACGAATGCGGTCTCCAGAAGTTAACAATTGGCCCATTTGCTGATGCACTGTTTTTTTGAGATTAACATCAAGATTAACGGTTTGGTCTACCATCACAACTACGTCACGAGAGTAACTGTCTGGCTTAAATTCTGCTACATCAGCATAGTCATAACAGGAGATGATGTCATCGCGCTCTGTTTGTGCCACTGCGGATAGGCTGCATGCAGCAAGCATTAAAGAAATTAATGTCTTTTTCATTACAGTTTTCCTTCTGCTTTTAGTTTGGCTAGAAGTCGGGCACGCTGTTCTTCAGGCGTTTCCTTTTTCTTCTGCATCTCTTCCAATAACTGCCTTTCCACTTCTTCGTCTGACAATTCTGGCTCAGATGCTTCTTTGAGTAATTGCGCTTCCATTTCCTCATCAGACAATGGTGATTCCGGCGTCATAGACTCAGGCTGTTCTGGCACTTCAACAGCCTGCTTAGACAGCATACTAGAATGCTCACTGTCCTTACTTAGGGTTGTTTTAGTGCGTCGGTTACGATTAGAAAGGGTTTGCTCGTGCTCTTCTTCAAGGAAGTCAAAGAAGGTTCTTTCTGACGCTGTATTGATAAGGTGATCTACACGGTCATTCATCGTCTCACCCGACAATTTCTTTGCCATGCGTGATTGCAAGTTGCTTAGTGTTTTTTGAGCGCGTTGAGCAATTGAACGGGCTTTAGAGTCCATCTCAGTCTCATATTGACCTTTGGTTTTGTATTTGTGGGTATTTTCCCATGCTACTTTTGAATGTTTGCCTACAAAGCCGAACTTAAAAGATACCCATGTAGCGAAAGCCTGCAACACAAGGAATAAGATGGCCAGCATACCAAATGTTGCCCAGCTACCTTCTTTGGTCGCTTTACAAATCTCAGTCTCGCCTTTTTCTCTTGCTGCTTTGGATACCTCAACCGCAGATGGAGGAGGGGGCGGCTTACTACCATAAAGATCATCGAGGTTAACCTCACCCGCTGAAGAACCTTCATCACCAGCTACACACATCGTGTCTTGTGTCTGAGCAACTTCCAGCGTTTTAACGCGAACAAAGGTAATGATGACACCGATAATAACGATAGCGAGCACTGCTAACGTGGTAAAGGTATGCTTTACACTTGGTGAACTCACATCAAGCCTATCAAGACGACGCTTGTACATAGGGTTATCTACATCAGATTCTTCACCTATTTCAGGGTCTTTTGATATTGCATCTAATGATGAAGGCTTTTTAGGGGTTTTATCTGTTTGCCAATTGTTTCGTATGCGCTTGATAATACCGTTACGGTAAATCTCATGTCCCATCAAGTGAGTCAGGAAGGCAAGAATGACAGCAAACGCAATCGCTACGATGCTGGTCATGATAACCCGTGTATTTTCAGATGCACTTAAGTCAATAAACCCGCTCATCGTGTAACTGAAACCCCATGCTTCAAGTACAAGAACACCGAACAAGCCTAAAAGCATAAACGCGCCAAGAG
This sequence comes from Theristus sp. LFF4_11, assembly GCA_030248135.1. Classification (NCBI taxonomy): domain Eukaryota; kingdom Metazoa; phylum Nematoda; class Chromadorea; order Monhysterida; family Xyalidae; genus Theristus; species Theristus sp. LFF4_11. Next base: position 88,085 of record JASANC010004355.1, read on the forward strand.
GGCGACGGCCTGACTCACCGACTATCGCGAGGTATTCTTTACACGCATCATAGAAATCGCCGTCCTTGTGAACCTTTGAGTAATGTTCATCATAATCCCTGCAAACGACATTTTCTGAATGAAACCATTTGCCATTCATGTCTGGATTTTTAGCGAGAGAGCGCGTCTTAGGGAATAGGAAGTTATTGTATTTTACATTCTTCCACCATAGACGTAGGGATTCCCAATTTGTATAGGAAAAATAAAACAGTATAGATAGCGTGAACGCTACCACCATCAAAATATCTCGGTATGTATTGAGTAACTTAAACAAGTCCATCTTTTATCCTTTTACTACGGTTAACTCAAAAGCTTTTGCCATTAGATTACGCTTGTCTTGATAGATTAAAGCGCTCGCTTTTGTTGTGTTTTCGCCGTTGGTAGAAAACACTGTATCTGAGCACTTCATTAGAGCATTGTCGTCTTTGGCGTACATACGGACCAATACCGTTCCATCCCCTTTGTAAGTTTCTACAGTCACAGGATATTGGTAATCAGGTTTAACATTCCCGCCCTTGTAGTTCTTAAAGAAGGAGAAGAATGGCGTTGTCGTAGGGTCTAGCGTTTCTTTATCGATGCCAATTGGCCCAAGCGTGACAGCAGTGGTACCTGCTACGCCATACCACGAGTTGCCGTAAAGGTTTTTGATTTGCTCACCAACTTTCCTTTCCTGAACTGGTCGCCCCTTGAAGTCGCGTAAACGCGATGTAATGACTGGATCGGTATAAGCGCAGCTTCCCACGATAGGCGCTTCACTGTTCGCATTTGCCTTTGCAAAAAATCCCCAGCTGTCATCGTTTTGTTGCTCACCGAGCGCTGCCACAATGTGAGATTGATCAAACGACGATAGTGGTACACCGTCTAAGTCCAAGCTCTCCTTGCGCAGTGAACGCGAAGCGGTAACCTGTGGCTTAGGCTTCTTTCGCACCTTCTTTTCTGGAAGCGTATTAGTGACATTCTCGATGCGTTGCTTTTTGGCGCGTGCAACTTCAACCACATTCTCAACGGGCGCGGTATTTAGCTGCTCGGCTTCATCTGGCACTTCTTTATGGATGATATCAACTAATTCGAATCGACGGTTTTTGGCGCGGCCTTCACTCGTCGCATTTGACGCAACCGGTTGTGACTCACCAACTCCTTCATAATAAATATTGCTTTCATCCATTCCCGCTTGAGACAAAAGGAAAGCGATATAGGAAGCACGATTTTCAGATAGCTGTTGGTTATAGGCAGAGGAACCTGAACTGTCTGTATGCCCAACTACGTAGACTTTAGAGCCTTCGCCTAAGCCTTCAACATACTTCTTTAGAAACGCCTGAAGGTTCTTTAGCTTCTCAGGGTCAGTGATGCGATATTGAGAACTTTCAAATAAGGGCTTATCGCTATTAAGGGAGACTTGTGCGGCAATTACATCTTCTTCTGCATCCTGTGAGAAGGTCGTTCCCTTTTTTTCGTCGAGAGCAATACGCTCGAACTCAGGCTCAAAACCATTGGCCTTAGCCGCTTGTTTTAACTGCTGCTCGCGATAGTCTAAATAGTTGCCAATTGCGCAACCAACAGCGCCACCCGCTAATGCGCCTAATGCTGCTTTGCCGGGGTCACCAGTATTAATAAAGGTAACACCGGCACCAACAACAGCACCGCCAATACAACCTAAAGCAGTTTTAGACATGTCACCAATGGTGGCGCAACTTGTCATGAAAAATGGTGCGGTGAGCGCGAGCACGACCGATTTATTGAGGTGAGTTCTCTTCATATTTATCCCTTTTAAAATTCACTGACAGGTATTATTAATTATTTTATGACGGCGCAAGTAGTGAATGAATGCTTCGTTACACCGTCCTTGTTTCCTTTGCTATGAGCAAGCAACGCAATGCATTCGGCAACAAGTGTACAGATAAAATAATAATCGGGAAATCATAAGTTAAAGTTAATTAAAGGAAGGAATATCAGCGCTTAACTAAAAAAACGCCAATGGGTAATAGAGGAGGGGGAATGCTTAGATCACTGCATAGTGGATTACGCATGAAATGGCTACCACGAGAATATGCAAAAAGATTAAAGGATACTTGAAAATGCGCCTTAATGTGGGTGTGCCATTATTATCGTAGCAATAAATGACGCTACGTGTAGATAGTGATACCGAAAGTAAAGATGCACGATAATACCAGAATAGTAATAGCCCGACTGTTGCCCACCACATGTCGCGAGACGGGATATTAATCAGCCCTGCACCATCGCCCCAAGTATTTATGATACCGACTTGATACATCAAAATATTGTACACTATAGGTGCTGTTGCAAGTCCACCAGCAAAGTAAAGAAATAAAAAACGGTCCAGTTTTATTTGTTTATTCTTATGAGATTCACGTTTCTTTTTAGCTATGAAGTTCAACATATTGTTGACTAAATATATCGGTAATGCCACAAAACCGCGTGAACATTAAAGACGATAAAACCAATTGCATGAATTGTATAATAGATTATTGCTGCTCGCTTCTCCAAATATATACCCCCATCAACAGTCTTTGTAATACAATTTTTTCCTTTCAATTGATAAGGGAAGAGGGTTACCCAGAATTGAAGAAAAATAGCAATAAAGAACGTTACTGGCGATGTGAATCCATTACTCCCATTGCCATCTCTAAATGGTAGTAACCCCAAGTGATACAGAATCACGGGAAAGAGAAAGTTCGCTATCAAAGAAAGCAAGATCAAAAGAAACCACGGACTGTCTGTTTCAATTGAATAATTTTTAAAAAAGTGAAGTCGTAAGTTCATATGCCACTGCATAAGCGCAACCACCCAGTTGTTTAAAAGGGGCCGAAGCCCCTTTAGTTCATTGAGTATTATTCTTCGTAGACCGTATTTGCTGCTTTTTCTTTAAATATAACAGCTTGAGGTTCTATCGAATCCAAATACACTGTGTATTGTTTTGGGGGAACATCAGGCGTTAAGTCATCACCAGACAAAGGCGAACTATTAGACGCCATTCGAACATTAGAAGGAAACTCTATACTATATGTTCCAATTCCATCAGGCGCTTCTATACCTGCAAGTATGACCGTATTAGCTCCTAACCCTAAAGACACATTAAAGTCTTTGCACGGTCTAAATCGTGAGGTTTCAGTCGTACCAGCATAAAAGCCGTTGACAGTTAAACTGAAGTTATCATCCTTTGCTGTTCCGTTATCGCACACACGAATTACCGTTGAAGAACTAGCTACTATCAGTTGAAGAGTATTTGATTGCTCAATGACTTCACCTTGTGCATCCAATTTTTCCACAAATACTTCGTATGTACCATCAGCTAATGATGAAGGTAATGAGAAAAACAACTTATCTTTATAAGCGCTAAGAACCCTTACTTCCTCTCCCCCGATTCGAATAACATTATGCTCAGGATTTCTATCAAACCCTGAACCATCGATAGAAATTCGTTGATTAATGTACGCAGTAGGCTGGCTTAATGAAGTAATGATCAGGTCGTCTTTAACTTCCAGTGCATTAACTAATGTCTCAGACTTTTCAGGATTATTAGGATCATCAAAATATAAATACGCATCGTAAACCACGTTATCGTCTTTGAACAGTTTACCCGGCAGAGTCAATTTGGCTTCTGTACCGCCATTTGAAATGTCATGTAACATGTAAGAGCCAACAGATTCTGTACTCCCGCCTTTCAACAACATTAGTCGAGGCCGATAAGTAGATAGGCTAAGGTAATTATCTTTATATGGCTCCATCCCTTCGCCTCGAATATCCACATTAACAGGCTGAAAATCCGGTGCGACGACAGATGGGGCTATACTTATTAGATTTATCTCAGTCACATGAGTGAAATCAATTGAACCATCAATAGTATAGAAGTCATAAAGTGCTTTACCTATTGATATTGCACTTCCTGATAGCGCGGCAATGTCTTTAGCTGCCAATAACTGCCCAAGGACAGGCACAGATCGCAACGACCATTTAGCCGTTATCTTAGCAACTGATATGTCGTACTCTTTAGCTAGAACTCCAATAAATACTCTATCCGTACCTAGTGCAACTAATGCATCAACCACATCACCTCTCAACGAATCAAAACCTTGACCATCACCAAGTGTTTCAGCGGTCTCTGCTATTAGAAAGTTACCGTGTTCAAATAAGAAATCTCTTACCTTATGCTTGTCAACCCTTGAAACTTTCAAGCCTGTTGAAAGAAGTTCTACCACGATTGGAACAAACACTTCATCAGTTAATGAACGTATAGTCGCATAATGCTTGGCAGTTCTTTGATTTGAATTCATCATTCCGGCACTAAGCATAGGTGCGTGTTCAACGTCAAATCCGGCAGTTAACACATTTACCGTTGATGACTGAACGTTGAAGATGGGGTTGCTTACCCGTGCAATTTGAAAAAAGCCATATTGGGGGGAGACTAAATTCGCATCCCACATTGTACTTACATGATAATCTTCGATTATAACGCCATTTTTATCAACGGCCTGAACTGCAAGGTACGAGCGGGTGTCATTTTCAACTACTACAGAGCCGCTTTTACTGCTGACTTTGATGTCATCAACTTCACCGGGGTCAAAATCAAAATCACTGGCAATAGCAGCGACAGAAACTGAAGCTGTGGTTGTTACCGCTTCTAAAGCATCACCATAAACAGTGGTAGTGTAAACATCAAAGCCACTTAAGTAATCGCTGTCATTCTTCAATGCCTCAGTAAGGTGCAATCCAAGTTTGACGACCTCATCCAATTCAAGCAATTCCTCGTAGACTGATTTATTTTCAGTGAGTGACAAATCAACGGGAATAGATTCTAGCATCAGCGATAGAGCCAATGTCTCTGGAGTAAACTCTAAACTATCCATCCATGGGGCAGATATACCGCCTCCTACCCAATATGTCTTTTCACCATCAGACGTAGTGACAGTTTCTAGTACGTAAATGCGCTCTGCACTAAGTGAATTGATATCTACAACGGTCGAACCTTGTTCAACGTTAAAATCGGTTCCAAAACCTGTATCTAGTGTTAAAGACGAACCGGCGTTTAAGGGTAGGGTGCTGTCAATCGTTACACTTCGCGTATCATTGAAGGCTCTAATAAAGAATGTAGCAACAACGTCGCCGTTTACAACGATGGCAGCTTCACCATCCTCATAGCCTTCATCGAGAACAACAGAGTCGAAAGATGCAGAGTCATTGGCGTTATTATTAACCCCCTGCGTAAAGTTTTCACTCACGATACTATAAGGTTGATTCAGATTGTTACCTGATAAAGTAACCCTACCGTTATCATACTCTACTGAGTCAAGAACCATTGAGCCGACTGGTACAACATTGATTCCGTAGTTACCTGATATAAGACCACCAGCTGTTACAGCAAGGTTAGCTCTTCCCAACATCGTTTCTGTACATTCGATAACATAATTGCCGTCAATGATTTCGTAATCTACTTCAGTAGCTTCACCATCATTCTTAAGAAGCACAGTAACGCTGGCTGACGCAGGTGTATTGACTACCTCTATGACAGCATTCCCACCTACTTCGCATTGATTAGACGATGTGAAATTAGGGTAGCTAATACGCTTAATACCAAATGCGTCAGGGGTAAAGGTTGGGTCTGGCTCCGGTAAGCGTGCGGTTAAACTATCATCATCTATGATATCGTTTAATCCGTCATTATCATTATCTATGTCATAGATATCTGGCACACCATCATTGTCGATGTCTACTGGAGACAATGGATTGCTGCCAGCCTCAACTAGATCAGAAATGCCATTTCCATCTGAATCAGTGTCAACAAAATTCGCGCTATTATCTTCATCTGAATTTTGAGGGAAGCGAATACGACTCTCAAAAGCATCAGAAATATTGTCGCCGTCAGATTCAAGATCCCACCATGATGGAATACCATCTCCATCGACATCGGACAGCGATTTTTCTGCTTGGCTTATTTCTATACCATCTGGAATTTGGTCGCCATCAGTATCAGGGTTTAGTTCATTCGAATCGAGTGCTATTTCGACATCATCACTGACGCCATCTTGGTCAGAGTCTATTACCACATTTAGTGAATAGTCTACCTTGTCCGATACTTCACTAGTCGCAACGAGGTAATAAAGACCATCACTCGGTACTAGGACAGTATATGAGGCATCATATGTACTTGATTCAGCATTTAGATCACGACTAGGAAGAGGGGTACCATTCGACTCGATTACCGAAAGTACTGGCGTATGTTCACCACTAGTACTGACGTTAATGGTGTAACGTCCTTCTGGAATATTTATCTCATAGAAGTCTTGGTCAAACCCTACTTCATCATTGAACTGTCCAGAAATAGTAAGCGGTGCTGTTAACCCAGTCTTTTCAGAAATAAGAATGCCATCGTTTGTGAAACGTTCGTTAGCAGGTTCAACATATTCTTCGAATGAAGTCCGTTCTGGGTCAAATGGATAAGCATCTAAGTAATCCACAATACCGTCGCCGTCTTCGTCTTCCTGAGCATAGTTGCTAACGCCGTCACCGTCACTATCTCGGTGTGACGCTTTGTCGTTAGGGAAAAGGTCTTCTGCGCCGACGTAACCGTCACCATCGGCATCTGGGTCTTCCCCGTCAACGATACCATCGCCGTCGCTGTCAGCCACAACATTGATTACGTGCGTTGCTGTTGAAGGGCGACCAATTTCGTTGATAACTGTTAGGGTAATTTCATACTCACCAACAGTATCCGCGTAGAAGGTAACTTCTGGCGAGTTGTTGCTCGATAAGTAAAACTGTGCATTTTCAGGGAAGTTATTCACCATCCAAACTGGGTCTAGGCCAACAGTGCCGTTACCACTAAACACGGCCATATTCGGTTCACTGGCATTGGGCCATTGCTCAACAACAGATACCGTATCTTTACCAGAGATTGCAGAAACCGGTTCAAAGGTCACAATGCCTTCGCACGCTCCCAACTCGCCTTGGCCATCTATAAGACCACAATGATAGTTTTCATGTGGTGCTTCCGTAATACATTGGATACCATCTTCTTCGTCCGAGCAGAATGCATCCTGACTTTGCTCAAATACACCTACGCGTAATTCAATAGGGTAGGAGAGTGATTCAATTGCATTGGTGAGTGTGGGCTGAATAGAATATTCGGGAGAACGAACGTAGAAGTAAAAAGTTTCGTCTGTCGTTGAAAAGGGTTGTGCTACACCTTCATCGTCAAAAGTAGCAAATGCCTGCTCTATTATCGTGTCCTGAGGTTCTAGGAAAGGTGTTCTAAAGGCTTCAGATATATAGAGTAGCGAATCAGGATCAGCATCATCGCGATTAACGGCATCGTGAATATCTTGTTCTGGCATTAACTGGCCAAACAATACACTCTTATCTTGGTACCAAAACTCTGCGTAGGGTGTTGGTTCAACAATATCGATTACCGTGGTGATTGTTCTATTACTGCCCGTGCTTGGGACCGTAACTTTAAAGGCCTCTAATTGTTCGCCTGAATTTATCGTAACATTTGTGAATTCACCAATGGTTAACGGCGTTGCGTTGTAATAAGTGCCTTCAGTTACTTTGGGGAGGGAATCATCGCTACCACAACCAATTAGCAAGGTGGAGCTAATGGCCGTAGCCAATAATTTTAACTTCATGAATTTTCCTTAAATAAGAGAAGTTAATAAGAAATGTAAATAGATGTGCCAATGGCACAACTACATACTAAGCGCCTATTCGTCCGATAAGCTGCCGCTAAGGGTATAATTATCCGTATTTAATTAAAACAATTGTTTAATCTTATCTATCTGTTTACCCTTGATATTTATTAATAGTGTAATCAGAAGTCTCTTATTTTATGTCTAAACGCGATGTCACAATGAAGTTCATCACAAGGCTAGGAAACGGGTGGACAGTCAGAGTGGCTATTCCGAAAACGAATGGGGAAGACTATATCTACAGCCGTTTTTTGGATAAGGACTACGGCTCGAAGGATGCTTCGCTCTGCGCAGCACAGAAACAACGAGATCACGATGCTAAGTTAATTGGCGCAGATAAGAATCGAATTCGAAAAAAGAAAACCGATGCAAAAAGTTCTGACTTGATTACGGGATTATCTGAAGTGAGAACCCTTGAGCCGCATAAAAATGGGGCGATATACGAGAGAAACTATATCATTGCTTATCATCCTGAGAAATGGCGCACGGTAAAGAAGAAGTTTATGTACAAAGATAATCCGACCAGCGCGAGAAACAGAACGAGAAAGGAAGCCATCAAGTGTGCTGAAAAGGTGCGCAAAAAATGGGAAAAAGAACTGAAAATGGTGACTTAAATGTGTCTATGGAAGACAATTCACTTCACGCATGATAAATCCGGTTATCATGCGTGAAAACAATAACTTAGCGATTAACTCTTCTCACTATCCTTTAACAACGCAACATTTACCTTATCATTTTTAAATTGGCGCTTTAACGCATCTTGGGGTGCGGTCTTTTTGTTGCTACGTGAACGCTTCGCAGCCTGCCAGCCCGATAAGAAATAAGACTCAAGCATTTTTACTACACGCGTGCGCTCACGCTCTGACAGCGCTGCTAAATAAGCATTAATATGCAACTCGTCATCATTGAAGTGTTGATCATTAAACTCTTCAATTGGCAATTCCCAAATGCTACGGTACCGCTCTTCCAAGAGGTATTCCAGAGCTTCATCAAATGTGTCAGCTTCTACCGCTTCGGTTAATTGCATTATTTTTTCATGCGTAGCGGTGCGCATAAGTATGGTTTTTTTGCTGTGCCCCTTACGATATTTATAGCTTCTAAAGCGAGAGCGAATTGTGAGTACCGTATGCTCATCCACTTCGTCCTTGAGCAACTTCATGGCACTCTTATAATCGGGTAGTGAATGAAGATTTTCGAGGAGTTCGTGTATCTTAGTATAGCCACCGGCAATGAAGCATTCTGGGCCTAGCGACCGTAAAAAAACCTCAAAGGCTTTAGATTCGCTGTATTCTCGCCATAACTCGTCTTTGTTCATCTGAATGCTCCTGTCCAACATCGCCGATTTTAGAGCAATTACATGCACATTTCATCTAACATCACGTTTATAGCTTATTTAAGTTGTTACTTAGAACCATAAATCAATTAATGCTAGCGACCTTTTTCTTATTTACGGCGCTTTGGAAACCATAATTCAGTAACCTTTTGGTGTGCAATTTTGCACTCTAAAAAGGTAAAAATATGTTACGCGTAATTTTGATAATAATTGTGGTCTGTGCTCTTGTAGGCCTCTCATTAATTGACTGGCCAAGCACCAAGGCATTTATTCAGCAATTGCTAATAAATGCATTCAAGTAAAACTTAAGCCATGGATGGCATTAATTCCCTCAAACTTGTTACCTGCACTTTTGAAGAGCTCATCACAGATAGTCCAAATAACCTACAGCGAAAGTATGTGCAATACCATGTTGAAACATCTTTTGCTCTATATAGTCTATTAATTCATGCCTGTGACTTATTGTCCCTTCATAATAGAATCCATCATCATCTAAGTATCTTTCATGCTCCAAATCAGTACGAAGCTGAAAATGCTCATTCCCAGTGGGCGATCGAAATTCTCTCAAACATTCATGTATGAGATTTTCAGCGAGGCGATGCTTGTCAACAGACCATGCAGCTAACGCTCTATACGGTAGTGGTACAGCTGTATTAAAAGTCTGTATTCTACGTTTAACATCTTTCGAAAAACCAATTTTTACCCAATCAGGACACGATTCGGATTGTATAATGTAAATGAATGCACTGTGCTCATGGTCTTCCAACGGTACTCCCCCCTGAAGAGCTTACGGCTCGTTCTTCTAAATGTATTTTTAGGCGCTCTTCCATTTGTGCCCATGTCTCATTTGGTTGATCTGCTACAAAATCATCTGGAACGAAGCGAATGACTCCCTGCCGATTAAGCATAGAGTTTTCTGACCATGCTGAGCGACCTGCAACCCGCACCGCCATGTAAATTGGTACACGCTTCCAACTTGGCACATCAGCAGCCTCCATGGCCGAGTTTAGAAAACTATCAGCACACTCTTGGTCACATTCAGGAAACTGCATCCAATACAAATAATCGTGCACAACGGCTGCTGGTGTGTAGATATCACATGGTGGGAAGGCGACCCAGAATGACCGTGGAACACTCGCGAAGTCCGTCACGAACCCTTTAGGTACAAATCTATCCTCGCCATTTAATTCGAATTTAAGCGGCTGTTGAACAATCCAGTATTTACCATCACCCGTTACCCGCGCACTCAATGGTGACTTGACCGATGTTGCACAGCCTGAAAAGAAAGAGACTAAAACGAATATAATGAAATAGCGGTACATAACAATTTTCCTTGTCACTAATGTCCAACTACATCCATTACGTTGGAGGTGCATGGGGGAGCCTTAATTCCGGTCTCCAATTAATACAAGCCAAATCTAAGCATAGCGTAAAACCCACTGAAATATAAATCCATTCCGAAATGCACTCATAGAAAAGCTAGTCAACAAGCTTGTTTCATTAACCCGTCCCGAAAAATTTCGTCAGATTAGCACTTTATACGTGGGATTTCGTGGATACGCGTAGTGTACCGTTTCGAAAGGTAATTGCGTCTCATGGCGAAGCCTTGCTTGAACCCTTTGGCGGCGAAACTTATTGTATCTCTCCCAAATCTTGCGTTCATGGTATCTAAAGCATTCATGAGCGCGGGGTTGTCTGTACATTGCGAAAACAGATCATGTTGGTAGTACGCACTGTCCTTTAAATCCACGAGCCCCACTCCTACCTTGTAATACCGAAGCTGAGGCACAAACAAGGAACCTATACTGGAAGAAATGGCCCCTATGATATTGCGCGTGTCAGAAGTTGGTACCTCGAAGGGCGTATAGAACGTTTTCTTTTGATAGGGTTCGTCATCGTGAGGCGAATTTGCCGCGAACAAGACAATACCACCAGCCACACTGTTTTGGGCTCGCAATTTACTTGCTGCGATTTCCGCATGGCTAACCAGTGCAGATTTCAATTCTTCGATACTTGATACTCGTTGGCCAAAGCTGCGGGTGGAATAGATTTCTTTCTTTGCAGGCCTCACATCATCCCAAGAAAGCCTCACTTCTCCCTGTAGCTCCCGTACTGTGTTTTCCAACGTAATCGAAAAGTACTTACGCATTTTGCTAGGGTTCTGTTGCGCTAATTGAAAACCGTTCTTTATCCCCATGGCCCCAAGACGTTTTTCCAATCGACTACCTATACCCCACACATCAGACGTTTCCATTTGCGTGAGGACGTGACGCTTATGCTGGTCAGTGCGCACAATTGCTGAGCCATTAAAGCCCGGTAATTTCTTTGAGGCGTGATTCGCCGCTTTAGCCAATGTGCAATTAACACCGAATCCTACCCCAATGGGAATACGTAATTGGCGCCATAGCGCTTTTCTTATATCAAGCCCTAGCTGTACCCATTGTTCATCAGACAATGTATTATCAAACCGCATGAACCCCTCATCTCGACGTCTAATTTATACAACCTGAAACATTACAACATGTGATGTCTAAAGTATTTCCCAACTGTAAGTTCATAGTTACTTGAGCGCACTACAGCATTGTACCTCCTGATATCATCCTTCATCTGGAACATGGGCATAAATTTCTTAAAACCCAATCTTTTAGCGATTGGGCATAACGCGACACAACAACCGTCATTGTTGGAAAAAACTAATACTGGGCGTTGCCTTATACTGGGGTCCAGAGACTTCTCTGCACAGGCATAGAAGCTGGTGGCGTCACAAAGAGCTATCATTGGATGTTTAATGGCTTGAATAAGCGCACAGAGCGAATTACCGTGCCTTCAATGGTGAAGTCATCTGCATCTGATATTTGATAAGGGGGGTAATCTGGCGATGAGGATAAAAGGCGCCTATTTCGCATATCAAGGCGTTTGCATACAAACTCACCACCAACAGCGCATACTACAACGGCATTATCCTTAATAGGCTCCGAACGCGAGATTATAAGTAAATCACCATCGAAGATACCATCGCCTACCATTGAATTACCTTGAGCCAAGCCAATGAATGTCGCAGCTGGTTTATCAATAAGAAGCGAGTCGAGATTAATACTCTGTTCGACATAGCCTGAAGCCGGTGACTCAAAGCCTACGATACCAGCTTGAATTTTCAACTTAAGAACTTTCAACATAACCAATACTGTACATAAAAACAGTATTATCGCAGTTATTACGATTTTTTTAAAATTAAATAAAATGATGACGAACTTGAAGTCAACCACTTCACAAGTATCTTGGAATATCTACGCGTTACGTGAGCGCTATGGAATAAATAGGCAGGTGGATTCGAAGCTATGGCAACCCACCTGCGGCTATTTTATTTTCTTGGTGGGTTGTTAGAACGACCTTTACCTGAAGGTCTACCTGTTGTACTTGGACCATTCTTAAGAGTAAGCATAAATTCCTCGCTGTTTGTTTATCGTTTCATAAATTGAATATCAAAGGACTTCAACGCCCGGTAGGTATCCACCTGCGGCGGCTATATTTGTTTTTAGTTGAAATTCAGTTTCCTCCGTTAGTTTGAAATGACTGGCTAGCTTTTTATAGACATCAATTATTTTGTCCTGCGGTACGTTCCTTATGATGACTTGGGCCTCGCGTAGACCTCTGTCTTCTTGAATATGAATTCGGTACTCCATGTTCTTGTTCATAGTTAAATTGCATATCACGCCCTTGAATGCCAGATTGGATAGCGCTAACAATTCATCCGGCACGGTTATATCAGCAATACTCTTATCGTGGCGCAGACCGTTGTTGCCATGCATTAGTTGGCTTTTGAATAAACGTATAGCTTGCGGTTCAACATACCCTGTATTAGAACTTGTAAAGTGAAGGATTTCTTTTCCTGTAAGGTTCACAGGGCGTGCATTGAGATGATTGGAGTTGTACACCTCTTCTGATGGCAGTCCGAAGCTGGACCTATTGTTAAAATAAAAATCGCAAAGTAGGTACAACATTACGTGCTCATCTTTATGAATGAAAACATTGTTCCACCCGTAGTCCTCTATATTTGGGGCGCTACGCCAATCGATAATTGAGTCAGAGGATGAAGTAAACTCGCTCATTTTTTCAAACCATTCCTTTGTTTCATCCTGTTCAAGGCGCTGCTTTATCCAATCAAGAACTGCGGGAATATTTTGTTTTGAACAGCCATTGAGCATTGAAGTAATCCTAATACCGGTGCCAAGATCCAAGCTCTCTTTTTTGGCTAACACACTATCCCCAACCAGATGCGTTAAAATCTTAACGGTACCTTCAGAGCTAAAAGCCTGAACGAGCCCTTGACGATAAAATGAGTTATTCCTTTCTGTGAGTTGCGATAAATACTCTTCGACAGACTCGTATATAGTCGCCTCTAGATACTTTCCCGAATCCTGCCTTGGCATACCATAGCGAGCTATAAGGAGATTACATTTGGTAGGGCCGAGATTTTGCTTTCCATTCTTGTAATGGTTGATGTTGGTTTCGTTGATGCCTAAATACTCTGCAATATCTTTTTGCTTCTCATTCATTAACTCAGCCTTAGCTATAGCGTGGTTAATAACCGCCACTGAGTATTCCATTGTGATTTTCTTTATATCCATTGATGCGTCCCTCATTAAGTTGATTGACTAAGAGACTAGCAAATAGCGCAGTAATTGGAATTAGTAAAAAACTAAATAGGCACTAAAGAACTTTAGTAACCGCTTAAAACATACTATCGATGAGATACCTGCACTGGCAAAGAATACAAAAACGTGTTGTATCACAAATATAAAGGCCTTGAGTCATAACGTGTTGCATCACGGCGTTAATTCATGATGCATCACAAAAAACATAAAACGTGTTGTAACACCCCTACCCTGAGCTATAATTTTATAACTTGTTTAAATCACACTTTTAACAAGTTATAGTAGATTATGAAGAGTAGGGTGCTCATTCGATTAGCAGTACTGTATTAAATCTCAAATACAACGATTATTTATTTGAAATATAACGTCACATGAGTGGCTAAAATTGAAATCATAAAAACGTGTTGTATCACTATGCATTTCACTGTTGCCCTATGAATTTTAATTGTATATTGAACGGCAGCATTGAGAATAAGGACAACCTTTAGATGAATAAAAGACAACTGAAGAATGAGATGTTTGTCGAGCTTTGTGAGCGCACTATGGCTTCATGGCTTCCAATCCGTAAAAGTATAACAACACTACCTTTTAAATATAAATCTAAGTTTTGGCATCAATTGTGGGTACCATTACTTGTATCATTTCTAGCTGTCGTAGCTTGGGATTGGATTGGGATTTTTATCGCGATTGCATTAAATTTCTGGTGGTTCGGTCAGTGGAACCAGTATTTAAAAAGATGTGAAGCGCAAAGCAGCGTCCATGAAAGACATAAGTAAATAATGTGCGAATTCAAAGCGGCGTCCACGAAAGACAAAATTTCAATTGAATAATGAACATGCACCTATGTCCACGAAAGACACATTAAAAATCATCGAACCTGAGACATCATTGCTTTTGTCTTCGGGAGACAAAGTTAAAATCTCTCCCTCATCGCTTCACCTGATGTCCTTACGCTCTAAGCGTTCAAGAAAAACGGTCGCTTCGCAACTAAATCAGATTGTGAGGATATTTGGGCACGATAAACACGAAACATTCGATTGGTTAGCAATGAAGCCAGTTGATATTGATGTCGTTATTGAAACGCTTTTAGAAATTCGTAAGATGAAGCCAAGAACTGTAAACTCATACCTTGCGGCTATTAGAGGTGTTTTTCGAGCTGCTTATATGAATGGCATGGTGAACAATGAAACTTACCATCGAATTCAGCAGATACGTAATGTCAAAGCTGAGACTATTGCCAAAGGCCGCAAGCCGATTAAAAAAGAAGCTGTAAAAATACTGGTTGAGCACTGTCTATCATTGGGTGATGCAATTGGTTTTAGGGATGCAACGATAATTTCATTACTTGCAGGTTGTGGCTTACGCAGAGACGAACTTGTTAATATTAAGCTAAAAGATTACGACTCCTCCCTAAGAAAGTTTGTTGTCACGGGGAAAGGCAATAAAGAGCGAGTTGTAGATATCCCGCCTAATACATGCCAGCGTTTAAATGAATGGATTGAAAGGTATCGAGGCACCCTGCCCGGTTACATATTCTGTGGCATAAATAAGTGGGGGCAAATGAATATAAGCGATAAAACCCCACTGAGCGGAAACGCTATCTACGATTTGTTAAAGAAAAGAACTAAAGAATTATCTCAGGATCACGTAAGGCCGCATGGTTTACGACGCTTTTGCGGTACTAACATGCTTAAAAACGGCGTGGATTTAATCGTAGTACGTGATGTGCTCGGACACAACAGTATCAGCACAACCCAAATTTACATCGAAAATGACGAAGCTGAATTACAAAAGGCAGTTGAATTAAACGATATATGAAACCAAAGCACTGGCAGGTTTCACAGAAACTGTAACTGAAGCACTCAAAAGCAACGACTCAATTGCATTAGTTGGGTTTGGTACTTTTTCTGTTTCTGATCGCCCAGAACGTCAAGGCCGAAATCCAGCGACAGGCGAAGCAATGACCATTGCAGCTAAGCGAGTAGCCAAATTCAAAGTGGGTAAAGGTTTAGACGCAATAAATAATTAAGTGACCTACGAAAAAGCAGTCTATAAAGGCTGCTTTTTAAAATGATGGAAGTGCTGGATAATTGTTAGCCATCAGAACTTACAGATTCACTATCTGAATCTTTTAATGCCTTACTGTATTTATCCAAGACTAAATGTGAGTCGATAACTGCACCTGAAGTCACCGCACCGGTATTAAATACCCAAGAGGTATAAAGAAAAAGCATTAAAATGGATATGCTGAACACGCCGAAAAAATAGTTAAACCATGTAGGCATCTTAGAAAAATTATTTTTATGCATAGTAAACTCCATTTACTAGTCTTCTATAGAGAAATTTAGACTTATCCTAAGTCTAGCCTACATAATCACATGAAGGGCCCAATAAGAGTAGAAAATAAGCTTCTAATCTAATGCAACCAATGCTTCTTCATTCCTCTGTTCGAATTTCTAGTTGAGTACGATACTCTCTAGCTTTCTCTGGGTGCAAGCTCTCCCAATCTGACAACTGTTTCTTCATAAGATAAAGGTCAAGATGTTTACACATACTATTCACTATCAAACCAAAAGGAATAGAGAGCAAAATTCCGAGGGTCGAACTTTCATCATACGAAAGCCCCTGAGTTAAGTAGATGAAAAAGTATATTGACAAAACACAGACTATTGACAGTACAAACCTAGTTAATTTAAACACTGCTAAACCACTTCCACCTCTATCGTGAAGTCTCCTATCAATATCCTTCCTTATTTCTCCATACCTTCCCATTTCGTCATAGAGGGGATTAGGCTTGAATGATTTATATTCAAACCAGTTTGTGTACATCTTAAGAAGTAGACCAATAAGCAGAGTTAAGACAGCAACTCCTATACCAATCAAAACGTTTAACATTCTTTATCCTGTTGTTAATTATTTAGAAGCTTGAAGTGCTTTAGTCGAGTAATATTCATTCAATTTTTCCGGCGTAGCCAATTCAATTGTTGGCAAACCTTGGCTCTCAACGCTTTTTAAAAAATATTCGATTATTCTTGATGTATGAATGCATAGCGTAAAGAATTCCTTATCGTTTTCCACTTCGTCTGCCTCAATAGCGTATGGCAAAGGGTTATCATTAAAGCCGCATGTTGTTTGTGCGTAATTAACCGATGCTCTCAATACTTCTGGCAGATATTCAGGGTTCTTAACAGACTGTTTCAATTCATCAATGAAAACTGCCTTATCTACAAATTTTTCAGGTTCTCTAAAAACCTTAAACGCTTGCTTTAGTCGCTTAAAAAAGTTCATTCCTCTTTAATCCTCTGCCGTTTGCTCTTGATTAGATTCGCTTCTTTCATTCTCAGATACCTGTTTAATAAGTGTTCCAAGGAAGAATACAACTAACGCTCCTAATAGATACATTGGTATTGCACCTATTAATATAGACTGAGCAGATTCGCCTCTACCAAAAGCTGAAACCATATCAACAATACCTTTAATAAAACACGCGGATACCAATCCCATCAAAATCCAAAGTGAAACTGAAACTTTCAACAAACTACTCCCCTGTTGTTTTATCAGCTATAAAGAACCGATAACCGCCGTAAACTACCCATGTAAGAACAAAAACCAAAGGGACATAAGCAGCTAAAACATCACCTAATTTTCTATTTTCACTATCGAGAGTGAGTGGGATAAAACTCTTTTCGTAATAAAAAATTGCTAACCCTACTAATAAGAACAAAACTACGTATTTTATAGGCTTCATCGTTCATTCCTCTGTAGTTGAGTCGCCAAATGTTGGTTTCGGAAAAACTCTAAAAGAGCAAATTACCGCGACGACCAATAAGGCCAGTCTGAGATAATCCAATGTCGGTTTTTCGTAGGTATGGGACTGATGATAAAGCATGTATCCTATGCAAAGGAAAACACCTAATCCCGAAACTGTGTCTGCTATCTTTGAAAGCATTACTTTTAATCCTCTGTAACTGAGTTATCGTTAAGTACGTTTAGAAGATATCCGCTCGCAATTAGTGTCGAAGCTAAAGCAAGTACGCCAGAACCGAATTGAATCAAGAACGGGTTCGAACTATCACTCATTACGGGAAGGCATGCACTCGCGACTGTCAGCCCAACTGCGCTTTTGATGTAATTATTCCGTTTTTTTGTAAGCATGGGCTTTATTCCCTTGTTGTTAATTAAGCGGTTTTGAAGGTCTTTGCGCTATAGAAAAGGCTAACGACATTAAAAACACACCACCGACAACAAATTCAAAATTACTTTGCAAAATACTTGGGTC
Organism: Theristus sp. LFF4_11; assembly: GCA_030248135.1. Taxonomy (NCBI): domain Eukaryota; kingdom Metazoa; phylum Nematoda; class Chromadorea; order Monhysterida; family Xyalidae; genus Theristus; species Theristus sp. LFF4_11. Next base: position 106,091 of record JASANC010004355.1, read on the forward strand.
TTTGGGAACGCCATTCATAAAAGCACTTGCCCAGCCTCCGAACCAAAAAGGAGCAGAAACAAAGCAAAGGACTTCTGATTTGTTTGCAAATAAATCAGTGCCTTGTTTGATTGCAAAAACTTTTCCGACAGTAAAGACGACTAGAGCTATGATGGCAAATGTTGCGGTTATTTCAGTTTGACTCATGATATGACTTACTTCCCTTGTTCATTTGCTATCGCTTCACGATTTTGCTGTTGCATCGTTTGCATAAAAATCCGGCTACCAATGAAATTTAGAATAAGAACCGGTACGACAAGTAAAACGCCGCTCAAAACACTATGGGTAAACTCGCCATCGTTGGTGTTAAACCCAGTGTAAAGTAATGCCCACATCATTAATGAGGTGAAGGCAAATAGTGTTACTTTGATGATACTTTTTGGCTTTTGCGCCATAGTGTTTATTCCTTTGTAGCTCTATTAATCTCATTAAAGCTTGTGCCATCAACAACAAGGCCACATTCATTCATATCTTTAGTTTTTTCAAACATGCTTTATCCACAATAACGTCCAAAACATCTGTTAATTCCAGACTACCACTTTATTCAATTACGCAACCTTACTGCGCAACAGTTCGTTTTCCAGAAAACCCACACCTACAGTTTACATTTTCCAGACATGTTTCTAGAGGGTACATGTTTATTCCTTCGTTGCTTTTAATGATTGTAGCCATGCTGGATTTCGCAATGTGAATTTTAAGTCATCATCCATAAATAACATCGGACCAAAAATTAACACAAACATAGATGCTAACCATGACGCTACAGCAACTGCTATTAGTGTGAAATTTTGAAGCTCTAGTGAACCGGTTGGCAGCATATCTCGCAAACCAAATAGTCCAGTATCAACCGCTCTATCAGTTAAGATTGAAAAAGCTATTGTTACACCAGCAAAAACCATAAATATGTAATTGAAATCTGAGTCATCATTTGACGTTGAATTTCTTTTCATTATCAACTTTACTGCACCAATCAGCGCCATAAATAGTAGAAACCCAGCCCAGTAAACATCTATCATCATTTATCCCCTTATCTCGGATTTGAATTGGTAATAAAAATGGCACCCCATGACCACTAAGAGTAATGGAACATAAGTCACCGCAACTCCATAAAGCTCTATGAAGTCATCTTGTACTGGTGTGTAACCATAAAAATGATACGCGATTGAAAATGCGCCGGCAATAAACCCAAAGACTGCACAGTAAGTAAATCTAAACTTGCTCACCATGTTCATTCATTCCTTGGTTAGAAATAATTGTTCGATTTCTCTCTGCGTTGGCATTTTATAGAATGGAGAACCATTTAGTTCACAGAGATACAAATATTCAATAAAGCTAATTCTATAAACGTCCCAATCAAAACGAGCATGCAACATGTTCTCGTAGCAACGCTTTGCTTGAACTACGCTTTTAATAGGCCATTCTTTTAGCTCTGGATGATTTCTAGTTATTTTAATCCCTATAAGCTTGTCTTGCTCTATAAGCTCTAACTCTAGGGCTGTATAATATGTCTTCGTATTTTTTGATTCATAATCTTGCAACCAAATACTGTGACTAAGAAACAGAGGAAATAGACTTCGTTGTGAGTTGGTTAATGAAAACAATTTTGCATCTTTTTCAGGTGTTTTCAGCAAACCCCTGTATTCAATCCACACATAAGAAAAAATACCTGTACCAACGATAGTTATAGCTAGGGAAGTTAATACCAAGCGCTCTGGGAAATAGGTTGACAACAACGCTATTATTACTCCAAAAAAATAAATAAAGGTGGCAGCAACTTCCAGCCGCCTTCGGGCGATTTCCTACACTCCAATGCAAATCTGTCTAGCATTTCCAATATCTTCATTTTACCTTCATTCCTCTGTTCCTGAATTACGGCTTGAAAGGTGAGTTCTGTAGAGCGGAAAGCTTAATAGACCAATAAACAGATTAAAAAATGCCCCTACTGGCATAAGCTCTTGAAATGTCTTTGACGATGGTTCAGCTAATAGACATCCAAGGCCGCAAGCGATTGAGAACCAGCCAAAATAATTACGTCTGAGAGTTTTAATCGTTGTGTGAGACATTGATTTTATTCCTCTGTAGCATTTAATAAGCTTGATTTGAAACTTGACGGCCACTTGAAGTACGGCCCAAATCTACTCTCTTCCACATGCTCGCCGCCAATAGATTCACCAAGTTCAGTTAGATACATTTGATTATCTCGTTTTTCGATGTAACCACATTTTAAAAGTGCATCTATAAAATCATCAGTAGATAGGTTAAGACGTTTGGCTATCTTGCTAGAAGACATGAGATTTTGACTGGCATCTTCATGAGCAAAGTATTTTTTCGTTGATTCTAAAGCAACTTCTTCTGCATCTTCAGTATCAGCATGATGCGTAGAAAGTGAGTTAGAAATATATTCCTTCACTATGTTTACCGTATACGAACGCTTTGCAGAAAATCTTATTATTGGTAGTTTTGCGCTTTTGCAGATGTCATTTAAAAAGCTATCACGGGCTTTAGCCCTTTTTGAATTATGAGATTTATCATCAAGCTCAATAACGGCTTTAATCTCTAAAGTGCTTGAATCGCACAAAACATAATCAAAGTGTTTTGCTGATATTTTATTGAAGGCAGTTTGCCAGTGAGATTTATTTTCTGATGGTAAAGGTTTTAAAACATCCGCAACTCGCACTTTTCCAAAAATTCTTGTACGTTCAGGGATAGAGTTTTCTAACACCCCTAAAAAAGAGCGTTCAGCAGGGCTAAACAACGTCTCAATTAGCCTGTATTCGAAAAGTTTCTCACTTCTGTTTGATAGTAGACCTTTTAAAATCATAAACATGAAGAAAATAATCACCAAGATTATGATAGGCAAAAGCGGCAAATCCATGTTCATTCCTAGATAGCTTTGGAAGTAATTTGGAAGTACTTTGATTCAATGATTAGTTGAACAGGCCAACTCAAAACGCATGCACCAATTGAAATGGTTATCGCTGTCCAATCTGGCCGAGATAAGAAGTATGCGACAACGATTGCTGTGACGTTAAACAAAGCAAAAACTAGTATTCGGAAATCTTTATTTTCTAACATTCTTTAATCCTCTGTAGCATTTAATAAGCGTGAGTTAAAACTTGACGGCCACTTGAAGTAAGGCCCAAACCTACTTTTTTGCACATGCTCCCCGCCAATCGATTGACCTAGCTCAGTGAGATATTTCTGACCATCTCGATCTTCGATGTACCCAGATTTAAGAAGTGCTTCCATGAAATCATCGGTGCTCATATTGAGACGTTTGGCTACTTTGCTAGACGATAGAAGCTCAATTGACGCTGGCACCTCTTCTTTCTTATCTTGTGAGTCTGGAGCTACTTTCTCTAATGAAATTCTCACTTCATCGCTTATTCTGATTATTCTTTGAGCCTCTTCAAATGCATCAGTGTACATTTGACTGTCTTCTGTCCTGTCAACGTATATACCCATTTCATTGTTGTTAACTTGGGAAAATTCATACAAATTTAAACTTGTGACTATGCAACCTTGCTCGTTGAGATAGCATTTGGCGTGCAAGTTTTTACAAAAAGAAGTGCGAACATAATCCAACGAACGAAGCCAGTTGATTTCTTCTGGTTGCAGCTCACTTTTGCCGTAAATAATACGCACATCGATTTTGAGCCTGTTCTTATCTTCAAGCAGCTCTTTAATGCGGTCATTTAACTTTAGGAACGGACTGATAAGGATAAGTCGTTCTGACGCGCTTTTAATAAGCTCTTCTAGAAAATAATTTGTGGCGCTAGTATTTAAAAATTTAGCCATTTCTTGTTTATTCCTCTGTTGCTTTAAGGGTTATATATCGTTTAAAAAATATTGACTCAACAACTACGGCAGAGCCTAAACAAAACCATTAAAAAATAACCAGTAGAAACTGCAAAGCCGTCAAACAATGGTTTCTCACTGTTTGGGTCATAAGCTATATTCAGCCCGGAAATTGGTAATTGTAAGAACTCACCAAACCTTGCTATCGCAAACAAAAAAACGCCGCGCCAGTGATTCTTAATACTGACCAAAGCACTCCTTTGCTGCATTTAACATGTTCTAAATATCTAAATGAGTAGACGCATATCAACGCAATCGAATATGAAACAAATATTTGAGTTAAAAGCATCTTAATTCCTCTTTAAGTTATTTACGTCCGACCAAATCAATTATTTGTGTCAGCTAAGCCCCGCAACTTTCTTATATAAGAATCCGAAAATATAACATATTGAAAAGCGCCGATTACGATTGACGCGAATGCGGGTACGAGAAACATCTGAAGAGGTATATTAGGGAAATCAGGCTCAGTGGCTGCAAGATATTTAATAGCGAAATACGCCAGTATGAAAAACATTGCAATTAGAAGTGACTCTAGAGCCACAGCTAACCTCAAGCCAATTGTCTTATCGCAAAATAGAAGTACATTTTTATACATGTGTTAATTCCTCTGCAAATACTCCATATTTAATAGCAAAACAAGCTTCACGCATCGCAGGTGTGTTTGCAATGAGTGGAGAGAGCAAATGCCTTGCACTATTGATTGTCCGATAGAATCCCAATGCTCGTCTTGTAGTTGATAAGAATCTACTGAATGGAAGTATGCTTTTTTGATGGCTGGTGGTTTGCATTGTAATCTCTAAAATTCATCTATATTCGATGTCTTAGAAATTAACATTGATTTATTTGACGCAAGGTCTGTACACGACAATTCTTCTAGCGAGAAAATATTGGAGAAGCGAAAAAAGTCGCAATTGAGTTCATTTGACTTATTTATCATCCGGCTTCCTGAAGATCTCGGGAAAGTATTTATACCCTATCTTGTCCCAATCAATAAGAATTCCTGCACATGCTAAAAGAATAAGTATTCCAATTGTTGAATAAACAATAATTTGATAGACCATATAGTTACTCTTTTAGTAATCAGTTTACCTTAGACAGATTGAGTCCAAGCTTAGATAAGGTTTCAAAATATGACACTTAGCGCCTAATTACCTAGAAATGTTTCAATTAAAATTGTATCAATAAGTGTTAACCTGAGGCTATAAATGAATAAGAAGTTCAAAGCAGCAATAAATGTGTGTGCCATAGCTGGGTTGTTTGTTGGTACATATTTAATCAGTGGATGGATTCAAGAAGAACCTGCACAGACGCATGATGAGCAGCATAACATGCCTGCCTCTGTAAAAATTACACGAAACCTTTCGGCTAAGGAAGCGGGTTGGAGTCCTAAAGAACTTTGCATTGAAGGCGTGAAGTACCGATTTATACCAGTTGGACGAATGGGTGCGATAATGCACCTTAAAGAAAATGGGGCCCACCAACGTTGCTCAAGTGAAGTTTATCCCAGTGCAGGCAATATGTTCTATAAAGTGTGTGAGAATGGAAAGCTATACTATCATTTTCAGAATTTACGCGCTGGAGCAATTGTTGAAGCAGTAAACCTAGATGGCTTACAGAAAGACTGCCAATGAGCTTATTAGCTATGAGTTACAAAAAACTGGGTAAGATTTTACAGCCAAAAAAAAGCACCATAAAAGGTGCTTTTTAAAAAGAATTCATTTGTCATGACGGTGAGCAATCCAATAGAAACCCACACCCAAAACTAAGAATGTTAAAATAACAAAACCAGTCCCGATTAGTTGAATCTCATTCATTGGTTACATCTCCTCAGAGTTATCTGGAACGTCAAACTCATTTGATAATATGAATCCTACCACAACTGCAAAAATTCCACAAAATAAAGCACAGAGCGCCTTAATAGAACCTTGAAGCTGAGTTGATTTACAAACATCTTCAGCAAATCCGCATACACCGAACATGTCAGACATACCGCTTACTATCAATTCCGGTATTAATCCAACTAGTACTGCGAGCAAGACTAGCTCTAAAAGAATGTCTTTGATTGACTTTCTATCAATTCTTCTCATGTTCCTCCTACAGGTAAATTTGCAGAGGAATAACCCAGCAGGGTTTCCCCTGCATGGGTTGATAACTCCCCTCAGGGAGTTATAAATTGAGTTAACTACTTTCTTTTATTACGTAATACAACGAACGTCCCAATCAAGAACGCAATTGCTAAGCCAGCCAATATTGTTCCAATCAATTGATAATCATTCATGTCGATACCTATTATGTTGTTGTCCTAAAAAAGAGTCCTTCAGTGTTCTGAAAGGTCATACAAAATAAAATTAATTACTCGTATTACCTCCATTAACGCTTTGGCCTTTATCAGGTACAGCAAACTCTTCGCTATTAAATAGACTTACTATGAAAGTTATTCCTGTTAGCACTGCACCGATACCGGTTGTTACTATACCTCTGGTGCTGTAGTAGGCACACACGTAACTGGGTTCAATGCACAGTGTAAACAAATCAGTTAACCCCCAAATAATTAATCCAGCGGATAAGCTGACTAAGAATGCTAGCAAATTATCTGTTACATTCTGCTTAATTGCTTTTCTGTTTATTTTTTTTATACAACCTTTACAAGGCTGGTTTGCTTCATTATTCAACATGAGTTCTTCTCCTTTTTATTTAGTTAGTTGAATGCACAACTAATTAAGGAGATGGAACTCACCCATAAGGGAGGTTTATCTCCCTAATTGGGTTGCGTTAAATATTGAAATATCATTTCTTTACTCCAATAAAAAAGGCACCCCGAAGGGTGCGCTCTTTTAAGCAAAGTTTTTAAGTACAAGTTCAGATAGTTTCGATTGCAGCTCTGAGCAATCTGAAATACAGACGCTGTTGCTTTCATCAAATCCACTGACCTCACTTACACCAATGCCGATAGCCACGAGATGCACTCCCATTTCATTAGCTAACTGCTTGGCAGCTTTCACAGTTTCTTCATTACAGCGACCATCAGTAATAACGCAGACAACTTTCTCGCCAGAGGCATTAAAAGAAATCATGCGCATTAAGATAGACTGTAATGCTTCTCCTGTTGGTGTTGAAGAACCTATAGCAGGCACAGCCATGTCTTTACTGACAGGTTGCAACCATCCCTTTGTCTCGATAATCGAGTTTGCAACGGGATAGTGATAGCAAGCTGTCTTGACATCTCTGTGTGGCTGTAAGCCTTTCATAACACCGTAGGCAGCATCATTAGCCAGATCTATGTTTCCTTTGTATTTCATGGAAACAGATACATCCACCAGCAACGCCAGATTGAAACCTAAGTTTCGTCTTTCTGTCGGATTAACGAACACATTAAAATTGCCAGCATTTACGCCTGCAATCTTAGATGCGTCTACACGTTTACCAGAACGATCATAACGTTTAGTTACTTGACCTTTCTTAGTTAAACGATGCTGATTAAACGCTTGCCCAATAGATTGAGAATAGCGTTCTGCATTATGAGTAACACTGCTTATACCGTCAGGTAGTGTGTTGACAATATCAAGTGGTTGGAATTCTCCGTCACATTGAATGCCAGCACGCCCTTCGTTTCTTGCTTCTTCGGCCATCTCACCAATGGTTTCTTGAAGTTCTTTATGGAGATCTTCAACATCGGATTGCTTACCTTCTTCAAGTGCTGCTTCTGCGAATTGTTGCGCTTTATCTGAGCCGTTGCCACTGCCAGATTGAGCTGAGTTTTCATCGCCACTTTGATCACCCTCGCCACTTTCGTTTTGAGTATCACCATCGTCTTGACTATCACCCTCACCTTGACCGCCGTTGCCGTCTTGATTTGAGTCATCCTCGCCTTCACTACCAGAGCCCTGCCCGTCATCTGAATCGCCTGAGTCATCACCATCAGCACCGTCATCATCAGATGAACCGTCGCCTGAGTCATTTTCAGAGCCATCACCGTTATCGCTAGAGTCAGAGTTTGAATCAGAGCTTTCATCATCATTTGACTGTTCTGAATTATCATCACTGTCATCTGATTCATCGTTCTCATCATCTTGGTCTTCAGATTCGTCTTGCAACAATTCTAAGACCTTTTCGGCAATGCGTATTGCATCATCAGTGTGTTTACACTGATCAAGACCTGACATGATATCCACTAACTTATCAGCGAATTCGTCACCCGCCTGCTGGCGAATGTACGTAAGTGCTAAGTTAGCTTCTTCAAGCAAGTTTTGACCGATTGAACTTCTCCCTTTATACAGCACATAAGAAAACACGAGTTGCATTGGTGAATCATCAGGTTGAGGAGTGCTAAATTTGCCTTCCTGCTTCCAAATATTCACCCCAGCTGCGTTTTCTATCTCCATACCCGGATATGCATTTATAACCGCTTTTTCCATACGAGCATCTTCAACCGCATTGGTGAGATTCATAAGGAGCTTGTTTTTAGCAATCCGTGGTAATGAAGAAAAATCAGTAAACTTGATATGGCCAAGTTCGTGATTTATGTACCACTCTACAAGTGCAAGGTAATTTGGATCGCTCCAATCGCCTTCAGGGATATGAATTGCATCTTTCGTCGCAAACGGAGAACCGCCTTTAACAAGTTTGATGCCGATATCACCACGAGGTGACATGATATTTGCCAATGCGCGAGCTTTAGCAAGGATTGTATTTTTCATTAACATATTGTCCTCCTACAGACTTAAGTAACCCGCAGAGACAATTCCCCTAAAAAGGGAATGCCCCTTTTAGGGAGTTAATGGTAAATAACAAAAAGGTGACGCCGAAGCGCCACCGATCAGTTTAAAAGAATGATAAGAAATCATCCTGTTGTGGTGTTGATACTTGTGGAGGAATATTGTTTTCAGCAACAACTTCCTCTTCAAGCACAACGTCCTCAGCTTCATCAGTCACAGAAGTGACTGTTTCAGCAGCGTCGTCAGAAACCGAAGTTTCAGTCTCAGCTTTAGGCTCTTCCACTGGTTTAGTTGGAACATCAGTTACATCATTTGCATCAGCAACAACTTCAGGCTCATTAGAGTCATCGTCGATAGATTGCTGTGCATCAGAGTTACTGCTTGCAGAATTGTTTTTCCACAAGTCTTGGTCCAATAATGTTTGAGGGTCTTTAAGTCCAGCTAACATAATTCGAATAGAATTAAGTTGTACGCCATCATCAATTACCCCAGCTTTGGGCAGCTCTTTGACTACAGAGTCAATGTACTGCACAAACTTGATAGCACCACCATAAAGCACAACCCCATCATAGATTAGGTCGCGTAGCGCGTTTAGACGCTTAATCAAGTAAGATGCCTTAGGCCTCTCACCTAATTTCTTTAGGTTGTTATCCGCTTCTTTCTCAATACGCTCAAACAGTACCGCTTTCGCGTCTTGTTCAAACAAGTTTTCTTCGCCCGGAATTGCCATAAATGGCAACGGTGTATCGAGTTTAAATTTAAACTCATCAGACACATCCTGAGCAGAAGGCAACTTCTTTTCGAGGTATAAGCGAGAACGGTCATCAAGCTTACTTAAAACATCAGCAGAAATGCGCGAGTAATCGGCAACAAGACTGGCAACGTTCACTTCCCATTCACTAATGATTTTATCGGTTTCCCGTTTCAAATCATTCCACTTAGAAGCCAAAACAATGTATGAGCGACCAGAACCACGACGCAAAGCACCGAATCTTTCTTCCCATAAACGTTCTAACTTCTTATGTGTACTCCAGATGAAACGCTTATCCTCATTGCTAAGGATACGAGTCAATTGACTCTGAAGCATTTCTGCTGGAATCTCGGCATCCTTAGAAACTAAGTTGCCTTTCGTCAAAGCCTTATCACCAGACCAATTTTCAAGTGAGTAACCGACTAAGATGTAGTTATTGTTAAGTTGTACCATGATGTCCTCCTACAGACATTGAGTGACTTGTGCGAAAGTCAAAATATTAATTAAAACACCCTAACACGCACGAGGAGGACACAACTTCCCTGACAGGGAAGAAGTGTCTTCCCTGTTGGGATGGTAAATTTAAGCTGAGTAAAAACTAAAGTCGAAGTCTAACGCGTCACCGATCATTGTGTCTGCCCGATAAAGGACATAATCTCTGGAAAGACGTTTAACACCTTTACTAATAAATAATTCAGATGCTGCACTTTCATTTCCTTCACCACAATCAGTTTCATGGTAGACCATCACGCTATAATCATCAGGATGAGAATATAGAGCGTGAACCTTGGTTCCACTATTTCTAAGAAAGTAATACTTTCTTTTGCCATCTTTAAAAACCTTTACATAAGATTTTTCCCAGATGAACATATTGATTAATGCCGGTACAGGTGTGGAGTTGACTTGCGTCAACCCACTATTATTGCCCTGTCCGGCTGTTACTTTCCCTCAAGCTGTTTAGGTGTCTTAGAGAGCGCGTCTCCAGCCACTTTTCGCAAAATACCGCCGCCACCCATAAGAGCAACATAAGTCTGCGAATCTAAGCCTGCTAAGAAAGCTGTTTCTAAACAATCCTCAAGCGTTGCTTCAAAACCACGTTTAACCATTTGGTCAGCCCATGATTTAAGCCCTCGGAAAGTCAGTAAGGCTGTTATGCCATTCGTGCGACTCGCATCTCTGCGACGACCCACTTTTGGCCCAAGCGTTGCGTCACGCAATGCATTGGCGACAGTCAGCATAGTGCTGATGGTTGTCATGCCTATCATTGGGAAAGCCTTAGCAATAATTTCAGACTCTTTACTCGGCTTTAAATAGTCGAAAGTAATAAAGTTGAATCTATCTAAGAACGCATCGTCCTGAACTCTTGATGAAGGAAAGGCTGGATTTGCTTCGCGCCCGTTGGTATTTGCACACACAGCGAGTCTGAACCATTCACCGGGGTGAACAACCTCTTTAGTATCCTCGATAAGCCATGGCTTCATTTCCGCTACGCGGTGTAACGAAGCTGCGGTATCAGGACCAAGCTTGTCGCCCTCATCAAGTAAACAGAACACACCGTGTTTCATCGCATCAGCGACAGCCGCAAGGTCAAATTCTGTTTCAACGCCGTCACCCTTGTTACGCAAAACAAACTTGCCTTGCAGCTTGTCTGTTTGTGTATCAGGAGTAGCACTTAGCACAAGCATAGGTAAACCAATGCGAGAGCAGATGAAGTGCCATAGTTCGGTTTTGCCAGTACCCGGAGGTCCAAAGCACCAAATCGAACGGCCATTCGGTCTAACTAACCACATAAGTGCATTAATTAGAACGTCGGTATCAGGTTGGTAATGTGGATCACATGACGGCACCTGAAGATGACTCGGAAAGTTAGTCGGAATCTCAATAACGATATCCTTCTTAAAACCGCATTCTGGGAACATTGCTTTAAGGTTAACTTTATTACGAGCATTTATATTTTGAACATTGTTCATTGTGTAGTCCTCCTACAGACTTATGTAAAAAGGACTACTCCCCATCGGAGTAGTCCCGATTGGGGTTTAGTTATCCAGAATAAAAGCGCGAGTTCTAAGAACTTCACTGTCAAACTGGTTTTCATCAGAAGATGAAATTGTGATCATGTCGCCTTCACAGTATTCAAAAACAGACATGCTGTCTTTGTGAGCGTATGCCGCATGGCAGCCACTGTTTACTGTACCCAAATACTCAACGCCCTCTGGTAAGCAGGTGGTGAAGAACTTTAGGTTTGGAACATATTCACGAGTGATACGAGAACCAAATACAGATAATTCCATATTAAGCTCCAGCAACACGTTGGAAGCGAGCATCAGCTTTCGCTTGCTGCTCTTGATAGTGAAGTAGACCTTCACCATCATTGTAGTCACAACGATCGTCAGAGAAATTGCGACCCTGCTTCATAGCAAGAGCGCCCTTTCGTAAGACCTCACCGTCTAGACCAATATATGCCGTATAAAGCAAGAAAAGTTCGCTATCGATAAAATCGATAACTTCTTTGTATTGCTTAGAGGTGGGAGAACAATCTCTCACTAGCTTTAACTGATCATGGATGAACGCTTCAATGAAGCGATACATAGTTTCATTATCGAAGTTAAAACCAAATGCATCTAACTCAGGAATGTAATCTGGGTTCATGATGCAAAACTCAAGCGGCATTTCTTTATGGTTTGGAAAAACAACTACGTCGTTTGACTGGAACCATTGGTTTTCTAATTTTTGTTTACGATTAGTACGTGGCATAACAAGTCCTCCTACAGACTTAAGTGGTTAAAAAACCATCTGAGGAGCACAGACACACTAATCCCCTGATGGGTAGTGAAAGTGCTACCTCATCAGGCAAAAATGTAAAAATTAATGTAACGGTCGCTTACGCTCGGTTACTGAAAATTCGGTCTCTAGTAAGCCTTCAATTGAAAGCAAACTTACTTCAGCGCTAAAACGCATAATCTTCTTAAAACCCGTCTGCTTGTTAGCAAGCGCAACCCAGCGTTGGCCAAGTTTCGGGGAGTAGAAAATATCTGCGTTCCATTCGGGAGAAGAGAGATGACGAAAAACTCTAAAATTGAAATTAGCTTCAGAAAAAATGCGTGACCAAAGGCCTTCATTTTCACTAAGGACTAATTCGCTAATTGGGGCCATCATGATGAGGAACCTAACTAGCTAGATATAAAGACGTGGCATATGATTGTTGCCTTTCAGCAATTCTCATGAGCTGTTGGGCGCATCGGTCATCCTTTGTATATTTGGCTTTTTTAGCTAAACGGGATGCACGACGTGCTCTATAAGCTGCGATATCTTTAGTATTCATGGTAATGCCCTCCTACAGACAAAGTGTGTAAGGGGCATAACTCCACTAGGGGGTATGCCCCTAGTTGGGATGTGTTAAGTCGTAAAAACGCAAAAAGAATTCAAAAGAATCCATACAGGTTACGTCTTAACAGGGAAAGCCAAAGCGAAATGCTAAGGTGATAGATGTAAGCTCAATGGATGACACCCAATGAGTTTCAACAATTCATAAGAACTAATACTGGTTGAGCAGCACTTTTTTGAAGGTGGAGTCCTTTAAATACATATTGAGAAAAACCCAATATGGCCACTTTTTAGAACGAGTTCTAATGCAGTGACGGGCACAAAATACTCTTGCGCTAGATAATGAGGCGCGAAATGCGCGACAAAGGAAGCTAACAAGAGTGTTTTGATTCGGTAAGGATATCGGCAGCACCGATATTAAAGAAAACTTTTTTAATCGAGCCAAACCATGTTGGCTGAAGTATTTCGAAGTATGGTAAATTAATACTATAAGTACCATACTTCGTCAACCTTTTGCTTTAAATTTGAATAGAGTCAATAAATCGTGTTTCAAGCACATAAGCGCTATGCTGGCCCAATACACTGGTGGCATCGAGAACAATAAACCCTTCAGCATTTAGCCGTTTAATTGCTTCTGCGACCTTCTTTTGCAATAACGCTTCATCTTGAGTAGAGGTTTCTCGCATAATCTTAGCGAAATTTACTACTACAATTTGCTGTGCGTTTTCTGTGACCATCGAGTCTATTTGCTCATCTAATTTTGGTTGGTAGTAAGACGTAAAAACCAAATTCACTACCAATAAAATTGCGATTAACTTCAACCCTTCTGTTAACCAAAAGCCACGGTTTAGACTGCTTTTTGCAACAGGTGTTTTTTCGGTTACAACGTCTTTATCTTTTGCCTTATCGCTCATATTCTAGCCTCCAGCGCCAATCCTTTTTGAGTAATTAGGTCAATTTTGCGCCCTGCTTGAATTTCAATATAAGGCAAAGATTGTTCAGCCAAAGATATCCAATATTCAGATAACCGCTCCATTGAGTCACCCACACCATTAAGGGCCGCGATGCCAGTTACTTGACCCGGATCAGGTGCTTGGAATAATGTCTCTGAACCCGGTGTTGTCTGAACGCCCGGAATGTTCATTGGACGAACCGCACCAGCAAAACCAGAAAGCGTACCGGCCAATACCGTATTCGCCAACATTTCATCCGCGTTATGCACAAGATTACCCTTGATACCTTCTAGACCATCAGAGCCACTACCAAATGCGACAAGTGATGTCTCGATAGCTGAGCCATCATCTCTCATACAGCTCAATACCTCTGAACGGACTTTTCCACGTCTGTCTTTGAGAGACCCAACTACACCAGCAATAATTGTACAACCACGAAGGTCGATATAATAACCGCCCGGAGTAAGCACTTCTTCGGTAATTCTAATCATAATGGGAGGTGGACTAGACGCGGTACTTGCTGAAATGTCAGCATTTACGCCTGTTATTACAGTTCCAGAAATCATTGAACCGGCAGGTAACCATACAGGCTTTTCTTCTTCCTCTGCTTCTACCTTATTTTCCATTTGATTGATGGCTTGCTTGCGTTGTAGTTCTTCACCTTTAAATGCAACTTGCTGTTCGCCATTAGCGCCAATACGGATTTCTTTTGATTGAGAAACAATACGTAAACCTTTCCCCATCAGAGGTTCGGTAGAAATAATATTCTGATTTCTACGTTGAACACGAGGTGGTTGTTGCACAATGATTGGCGGCTGCTGCACTTGGGCGCCTGATTGACCCTGAGGTGATTGCCCCTGATTATTGGAAGCCTGCGTATTGTTATTGCGATTAGCTGTTCCAGTAACCTGAGATTGTCTCGAAACGGCTAATTCTAACTGGCGCTTCAAGTCTTCTTGCTCCAATCTGATTCGGTCCATCTCAGCCTGCATCTGCTCGCGCTCGGCAGAATAATTTGTATTTACACTTTCCATTTGAGCACGCATTTCTTGCGATTGCGCTTGAAGTGCTTCATAGGCAGCCTTCATGCGCTCATCTTGTACACGCTCTGATGACGCGTTGCTTGTAAACATAGTTTCAGATTTTGATTTGACTGGTACATATGCTGGGCCGCCGTCACCTGAGTCATAGAATGTAAGAAACAATAGGACGCCTACAAAACCACCGAGCATGACCTTGTTACGAAACGAACTGTCTGTTTTTAATCTTTCGATTTTATCTTCGAAGAAATCTTTTACGAAATCCATTGTTCACCTCACTCTGAAATCAAACGAGTGCGCTTGCGCTTAACCTGTTCAGGACGCATCACTTCTCTAAAAATGTACACTTCGGCTTGTTGACCCGGCATTAGCGTAGAGCGAGGGTAACTTCCAACAACAATCACACTATCATCACTTGTGTAATACCCAAAAGCATCGCGCTTCACCATGCAATGCTCTTCGTCGAAATCAACAGGTTGATTGCTGTCATTTGATATTTGAACAATATCTATAACGTTTCGAGGGTTAGATAAACGCTGCAATTGAACATGGCCTATTCCAGTTGAGACTAACCCTTCACATGGGCGAGTTGGAGCGGTCTCCTCTAAGATAAATCCAGCAGGAATGTCAGAGCGTGCAACAGACTCCATAATAGTTGAGAACTTATCGACGTACTCATTAGTAACGCGGTCAAACTCTTGCTGCGCTAATAATGACTCTTCGAGCTGCGCTTGTTTTTCTCTTGACTCGGCACGACGCTCCATTTCCCGCTTCATCTCTGGAGTGAGCTTAACGTTCAAATCAATCATCGCTTGGCCCACTGAGAATGGAAATAGGGTCACAGCAATAGTGGTCTCAGGCATTCCCTCTTCTCTTAAATGCATCCCGATTGGTGCTTTAGAGTCAGTAGCAATCGTTAAGTATCGACCTTCTTCAAACAAGTATACGTTATCAGGAAAATTACCAATTACCTGTACCTGTTTGAAGTTGGTTGTAATGCGGTTAGGGAGACCAGATGAGATAGGAATCATCTCATTACCACCGACAGACATCGTATATTTTTGTTGTGGTTTGTATTTCTTAAGCACGCGCTGCTCTGGAGTTTCGTTAACTTCATCGCTTACGCTGTAACCATACATAGCAGGGTCAATTGCAGTCTGACCAAACTTTGAATTCATAATTGTTGCAATTTCCGCATTAACCCTATCAGGGTTCGCAGGCTGCCCTTGCTGTTGCACCTGTTCAGCTTGCTCTGCTGACATTGGCTGTGTGCTTGATGAAACCCAAGGCCTGTCGAAGGTGTATCTTTGCTCTTCCTGTGTAGGCTGAGATTGCTGAGCAGACGCTGAAAATGAGACAGCAAGCATCAACGAAATTAAACTCTTATTCATCTTCATTTGACTCCAGTTTTGTTGGTGCAGCTAACACTTCAGCTTGGTTAGCCTTGAGGGAAGATTGATTTATTTCAGTAATACGTTTTGAAATTTGTGGCGCCCCCGGATACACCGTATAGGATTCAATGACTGGGCTACCGTTAAGTACATTTACCTTTACTTCGTAAGTGTGAGGCATTGGGTCGCTTCGTCCATCTTTACGAGACAGCTCTTCTTTATCACCATAGACCCATACAATGTCGGCTTCAGCAATATAATCAGAATCCTTCACAATGAAGATTTCTTGTACTTCTTGTAGACGCAACGTTTCAATATGACGGTCTATGTTTTCTTCAAACTTAAAATGAAGGCTAGGCGCTAAAATTCGCTTTACATCATCGACTATTAGATCGCGAGAATTAGGGTTGATGTTGCCAACTAGACCCACGAACCAGTCTGCCCAGTACTTCTTAGTGGCAGCGTTAGCGTTATTATTCGCAATAACCATTTCCTCAGCCATGTTTGGCGGGACCAATATTACTCGCTCATTGTTTTTGACCGTTTGCCAACCGAAAAGCACAAGCGCTATTGCCATAATGATGTTTGATACTTTGTTATTTTCAATGTATTGAACAGCAACAGCGAAGGACTTAAGAGACCCACGTTTGGTCTTTCCTTTAGCCATCTTAGTTATTCCTCTCTTCTAGGTATTGCGAAATCTGCTGGGTATCTTTTGGGGTTCCTTGATACTGAACAATGCGATCAGGGAAAATACGCAGGTTCTTCAGCACCAAATCAAATTCGTAGGTCCACTGTATAAAACGCGGGTTTTCATTTGGGACGAACACATATTTTTCACCTGTCACCCAAACACGATTAAGGGGTTCGTAATATTTGGCTGTACGAGGAACAAAGCGCTCTATAACCTTAGACTTACGAAGCGTTTCCTTTGTCTCGTCAATTCCCTCTTTTACATTTTGCTGAAACGCAAAAGGCATCATATTAAGTGTTAATGTCTTCAGCTCATTGATGCTTGATAAATCAACGTTACCGAAGCGGCTAGCAAGATACAGAGATGTACTTATTTTTGCCGACTCTTGCATCTCACTACCCAACACTAAATCAAGGTGCGTCATATCCCGCTGCTTTATAGTGATATCTCTATCAGCCACAACGTTATAACCAATAATCACAATCAGACTTGTCAGCAGAAAAATTCTTATCTGCTTGTATGCCACAGCTTTACCAAGTGTGTATGTGATAGACATGTCAGTATGCATAGCGGCTACCTGATATACTCTTTAATAAGAGGGTCAGGCACACCCTTAGAGAATACGCTTGGCAACCAACCTTTATTCCATAAATAATGGAATATGAATCCCCTACCCTTTTCCTTTACAGAGTTAGCTTTGGTGATCCAATAAATAGCTAGTACCACACCTAAGTTGGGAAACCCTAACGTGGCAAAGATGGCAATAATTACAAACATAAAAGCAAAAACATCCTGAGGAAATATAAGCACTTCCACTGGTTGATTCTGCCTAGTTGGAACATAAGACTGTTTCATACATTCATATTCGTTGTTTGATAGATAGCTTCATTATGTCACCCGTTTTGATAACGCAACGGCGTTTAAGCCCCAAAAAAAGCCTCTTAATTTACAGAAACAAAAAAGCCCTCACGAAGAGGGCCTTTTTTAATCAAGTGACGTTTAGATAAACGCAACACCTGTCAATAAGTTGGTGATTAACGTTTCAGCGTTGGCGAATACCAAACCAAATACTGTTGCACCAGCAGCTTTCAAGAAATCTGGCTGGATTACCGCATAGAAGCCAGCAGCCATAAACATGAATACCATAATGATTTTACCCGGCGCACCCGTTAACCAACCGGCAACTTCCGCATAAAATGCATCAAAGTAAGCACCACCCGTACCTGCAAATGCAGAAAAGGCGAACATGCTCGTAAGGATCGCTAAGAAAGATAGCGTTTTTTTATTAAAGATATTGCTCATTAGTACGTACTCCAAATTAAGCAAAGTTTCACGAATAGGTGTGCAATCACCGACAGGGATAAGGTTACTCATTTACGAGACACTTACCGTTGATTAAGAGTGCTAAAAAGTGTGTTTAACAAAATAAGCAACCCTATCACCAGTACAATTGCACGATAAAAACCAAACTGAATAGCTTATTAACTATCTGGTTCTCATACATATATTGACGTGAAAAATAAGGTAGTGAAGTTATTAAGGGCGGTAAAATAACGCTTTAATAAAAAGTATAAAAAAAGCCAGCTTAATACCTGGCTTTTACGTTAAAACTTAGCGGTTCAAGGTTTAATGAAATACATCTCTTTACCGTGAGGGGCTTGGATGTAAGGGTATGCAGTATCTTTTAATTTACCAACATTAGCGCCGTTGGTGGTGTAATACATGTAAAGACCATCAACAGGAATAACAGCATCAGCTAAAACATTCTGAGAAATTGAAGTCCCAAATTTTGATGTTACTACAATATATTTTCTCCCTTCCTCAAGCCAAGGTAGCTTGTTTGAATCAACAATATCACCAACTAGGATAGGAGAGGTACGAATACCGCACGCTTCACCAAAGCGCTCTTTTTGCCATTCAAGATTAGCCGCTATATCGAAATCCTCATTATATGAAGAAGCTTCTTCTAACTTATCGTTGAGCATCGTGTTACATATATCGTGCGTTGAAGGGCTTGTATAAACCTTCCCATATTTACCATTTGGATCAGTAACCGACCAGTGGTCGTCTTTACGATTCGCCCATGTATTAATTTTAAAGTCAGTTTTCTCTGTACCGATAGTCGCTGTCAAAAATACACCAAGTTTATTTAGAAACTCTTTACGCGCATAAGCATCGACGTCAGCACTTTTAGGCAGATTTGTTATGTCAACCAGTGCTATTGCCTGATTAAACTGTGCATCAGAATCAGGGGTCAAAAGACCACCAGCTAATCCAGAGAGACCAGCAGTAAGCAAACTACCACCTGATGCTAATGAATCAATAAAGCCAAAAGAAGCATTACTTCCAGACAAGTCAATAACAGAGTCACCATCCTTTAGCTTTACATCTTTTGCCCCACCAAGCTTTGCAGCCTCCATTAGATTTAATGCGTAAGAGCGATGTTCTGCAAATGAACCTGAATAGTTATTTACATCAGCCATTGTGGCTGGTTTAGATGTTGAACCACATGCTGTCAATAAACCCATTAGCGTGAATGCCGCTGTAGCTTTAAGTATTTTCATTGTCTAATCCTATTTATGTATCTGATAGTTCTATAATAACCTTAAATCCATTAACGCAACCCCTTACGGCCCACCTAAATACGAACAAACTGCGGGTCTTGACGGGGAGGTACAATCAATCTCGTTTAGTTTTATTTGATCCCATATCTGTCTCTGTGTATCTGTCATAGAACCATCTGATTGTCTCGCACGAGTTCGTTCAACAGTGTTATCCCGACCATCACTATTTAACAATTGTCCAGAACCAGTCATATTTTCCAAGTTAGTATCTTCTTCTGTTTGAGGAAGTACCCCTGCTTCTCCCATCAGACCTATCCATTCACTCAAATCGATCCTACTCCAATCAATCGCTGCAAGTTCATTTAAAGAAAGCCCTTCACAAGTCATATCATTTTTATCGACTGCTATGGTTTTTCCTAACATCGGAATTGCCTGCTCCATAACGATACGCGCTAAAATCGTATTATAACAGCAGTGATGGTTACGTTTTTTGAGACATACCCCTAAGATCTTCTTTTCACAAGTAGGTTTGTCACTGCCATTGTTGATTGACCTGTTCACGTTGACACACTGGCGCATTTCTATTTTTAAACCAGCATCCTGCTCATTATCGTCACATTGAGTTGCAAGATTTATTACCAAATTGGCAACCTGATAAGCGGTGTAAACAGCCATTACTCCATTTAACACGTTAAACCCTTGTTTTACCCCCTCAGATAACGCGTACTGACCAGCTTGAGAGGCAGACTCTTCGAATAAAACATCTCTAAGAGTGTCAGGCATTAAGTCTGCGACGAAATTTTGCATTTCCTGTTTTAAAGTATCAAGACCAAGTTCAGAGGCTATGTTAGTAGCACCGTCAGTACCAACGTCACCGGCTATATTTCCTGCAATTTGGTCGTAAGCATTCGATAGAGGAGTAGAAATTGCATCATATGCCGAAGTGACTGGTTGCCTTATTGTTTCCCACCCAGACTTTACAATAGTGTCATTAAGGATTTCAGCACTCATTATTTGAGCGTCGAGGTTAGCCATTCCCATCGTCACGCTTACGTATTCGGCAATGGATACTCCACCCGGCCCTTCACAACAATCATTACCAACCGGATAGAATGAACAATATTCATATTCACCGGGCCAAATGGTACATGTGCTAGGGTCTGTAGGGTCTTCGCAGGTTCTATCGTCTATCATGCCTTGAAGCATGGAAAATTGAGCCATGACATTTACAAAATCGTCATTGGTTTGTTGATTACCTAAATCACAATCACCACCAGCGCACGGAACGGACGTATCACAAATATTCTCATCGATTGCGTTGTTGATAGTAATACTTCTAGGGTCTGAGCATTCATAGGTGTAGCGCCAGTTATAACATTTACCTGTTAACTCATCTTCCCACTCACAATCTTGACGCTTAACAGTGCAGTTAGGCTCAGCTTGAAGCGTATCACATGGCTTATTCTCTATGTCTTTAACTTCGTCTACCGTATAACAAAGTTTTTCTTGAAGAATTTCATTCGTATCAGGGTCGCGCACTTCATCCTGAAAACAAATCTCATCAGTTGGGTTTGCGCCATTACCTAAAAATGGGTCACAATTGTAATTACGCGCAATTGCCCTTTCACACCATGGGTCACCTCCTAATACAAAGGGACTTTTTGTGATCGTATCCCCTTGTACCAAATACCCATCCTTTGATTCGAGGCATTCCCATTGATTTGCAGTGCAGTAACCCGCAGGCTCATACGTTTCACTATATTCAGGTCCTAAATCATCATAACAACCTTCCGGTGTTTGAAGCGTTATTTCTGACGTTGTTTCAACGGGCTTATCAAACCTTAATTCAACAACGTGAATATATTCACCACCATCACCAATTGCTGATAAAAATTCAATATCAAATGATTGCCCTTCAGAGTAACTACCTCCAGACTGATTAGTAAAAAACCAATTATTGAGCCACTTATTAATGCCGCCACCTGGGTCCGATTCACAACCTCTGGTACCATCTAAAAACTCATCAAACCTTGTGGACGACTCATAAATAGAATTACCATTAATGTTTAGGCGAACGTGATCATCGACATGGCTAGTTACCACATTCGCGCTTGTTACGGTCATGTCTTGAGCAAATACAATCTGCGCACCAGCGGGGTATATCTTGCACCCTAATCCATCATCCTTTAGTTTGTTATTCTCACTTCTATCAAATTTCAAACGCAAGCAATTAGTACCACATTGCTCAACTGTGCTTCCCGTGCCGCTCAATAGGATATCTTGAAACGGGGTATTAATTTCCCTTTCTACTTCACATTCTCCCGAATTAAAATTTTCTTTTACCATTTCAAAACAAAAATGCTCGGTACCTTCGTCCCATTCGACGTCAGTATCATAATTAGTTCTTATTGTTCTACAGTCGCTAATTACACCACCACCAGTATTTGCTGTATCGGTAACTATGTTATTAGTGCTGGTTAATATGGGATCGGTATCACTAATTGGTAAAGGTGGGTTTTCATTCTTTATACTCATCACAGTCTGATAAGCATTAGACGTACTGTCATTGTTTGTACTAAGATTCTGAATAGTATCACGACCCTCATCAATCAGAGCATCCTCATCATCATACGTGCTGGCTTCGTTGAAAGTGGCGATACTTGTATCACCTCCACCGATAAAGTCTCTTTCAGCAGTAAATATGTTTGGAACGACATTTCCACTTGCATCTTCCTCATCAGGTAACCGAATAGTGATGTCACCACTCTGAGCTATGGTCGAGCGCGACGGAGCGGTTACTACTTCAGAAGCCAAAAGTTTCGCATCTACGATTGTTGCTTCTCTGCATCGAGCCAAGTCGCTTTCAAGTGAGTTTTTAGTAATATTGTGACAAGGGGAAACACTTCTACACGCTTGAAGTTCAATGCTTGACGAATCATCGTTGATATCATCACATATCCCCGTATTTAAACAGGCTTCAATATCCTCTTTACTGGATTGCCATGAGACTCCAGTACATGATGCTGCTAAAGCTTGCGCATTAATAAATAGAGTGACAATAAAAAATATATTACGCATTGCGAACCCTTCATAAAATTATGAAGATATTATCGCTACTTAATAAAAGGGTAGCCCTCACTAAGAGGGCTAATTCGAAGTGTTAATGTGTTGATTTGAGGTATTTTGTATAGCGAAGCAGAAAAGAACGTGCTTCCGAATCTGTTATAAGTCCTTTAGATAGGTACCAATTAAGGTAGTAAGCGTGTAGCGGTGAAACCTCCCCTTCTGCCACATCAAGAGCACTTGGTATGTTACCAAAATAGACATTCTGCTGAATGGTCGCGCAGCTCCGGTCAAATCCTACAAATTGATTGCTCTCGCAGTTACGCCATTCTTTGTCAACGATAGACACGACTGGACTGGCCATAATTAATGCCGACAGTGCTTCATCATTCTCAGCATCCCTATCAAGCTGATTTAGATAACCAACCATCTTCACAATTTGTGACCGGCTTATCTGCCCCCGTGCCACAATAGACGATGCTAACGCAACGTTATTATTAAAAGGATTGCCAGAAATGCTTTCCTGAATTGAGTGTTTATAAACATTACCCGCAATTAGCGAATTGGCGAGATATGTACGCGAAACAACTCTTTTATTGTTAGGTCCATATTGGCGACTTAAATAATCATCGAACAAGTACATATTTAGACCACTGCTCGCTATAGCCTCTTCTAGGGACAATCTTGAACCACTCATGGCAAGTATAGCGTCAGCTCTAGGGGTGGCATGCACGAGTGCCATTTGTTCAAACGTCGAGCACATAAAAGGAAAACGTTTAGGAAAATCATTCACTGAGGTGATATCAACCCATTCCGACTTTGTTAAACTTCGACCTTTGCAGTAAGGCATCACCGAAACATCCATGTAATTGTACATAGCGGTTTTTTTGATGACATCTTTTACCGTCGCGTATTTCAACCCTTTACCATGGTTATCAATGTCATTTAAGGCGCCAGCCATATACAGGGATAACGAAGGTGACGGCATCTGTTCTGTTCTGAACAATAAGCGCTCATCAATAGAGCCTCTTACTTCACCTACTACAGAAGACTTATACGTATCTGAAACATCTCTTTTTATGAAATCAAGGTTAATCAGGCTGTAAGCTTTAAGCATATTCTTCCTATCAACTTTTCCTCTTAATGAGCCATTCATTTCGGTCTGGAAGAAAAAACTTGCTTTACTAGCAATGTCGTAAGGAATTAAACCATTAAGAGATATGTACTCTTGGTCATACAGAGACTTATTAACGTCGAACTCGTTAATTAGAGACATGGAATAATAGAAATCCACCGACCCTTCGTTTAAATCATAGTCAGCACCGGCAGATGATAAGCTGTCATACTTCAACGAGAATCGCCCCACCTCGTTAGAGGCAAACGGTAATAGCTCGCTTACACGTAAAGGTTTGGTTTCAGCATATAGATGTGCGCTATAAATCAGCGTAAACGCGTAGAGTAAATATCGAAAACACATAAAGACCTCAAACAATTAAACTAAGGTACCGTAACATGAGTTTTCATCGCGCAACCCCACTAAAGATTGCTGTATAACTTCCCAGTCCATCTTATCGACGATAAATCCGCTTTCGTGACGTTCACCCGTGCCGAGGTGGTAATCTGTGTTGATATAGATAAAGACTTATCACAATCCAGAGCTACCGTCTTTATCCTGCGAGTCCTAGTTTTGTCTTCATAGGGAATACGAACCTGAACTGAATGCTCGCTTCCGGTGATGATTGGCACATCAACTACATTGTTCCCAATGGTGTAGTCCATACGCATCTCACTGCGCTTTATTAAATTGAACAACTTAACATGGTCGGCCGGTAACGAGGCATTCACGTCAGGAAGTCTAGCCAAGCAAAAACGTAAAGCAGATTTATCATTTTGAAAAACCGCGACAGAAGATGACTCTGGATAAAATATTGCCTCACCGTCGCCCATCATGTTCACTGATTGGCCACCATGGAATGCACTTACAAATGCCATTTGAAGCGCATCTAGGCCTTCTTTTGAAATGCTGGTGGCAACTTCAATACTTACGTCTACATTATCTTTGGCTACCTCCAAAACCTTGGTTTCGCCGATGCTAGTGTTGAGATAAGTATCCAAAGATGCAAAAGCTTCACTAAAGTAGGAACTCATTTTGCTCACTGTTTTTGCATTGAACAATGCAAGAGAAAGCGATTCAGGTGCAGCCACAATGCCTGATAGCCCCATAACACCATTTTCATGCATCATTTGATAAAAATATGCGCGAGTTGATACAAGCTGGCTTGCCGCATATTCTATGTCTTCAGGCTTGATTATGGGGCCCTTTCTTAAAGCGTTAGTAATTGTTTCCTGATAATTAATGGCCTCAACCATTTTAGAAATTAAATCACTCTCTCTTAGAAGCCGTTCAGAATAGAAAGACACCCGATAATGGTTTAATGAGAACTCCCCCACTATATCAACGCAATGTGGTATCGGATTATCGCAACGTACAATGCTATAGGATAAATCCTCTTCATCGACACTAGATTCAAAGAAAGTTGCAACCAGCGATGATGATGGTATGAGCCCAAGACTCTTTAAGTGCTTACTTAAAGATGCATAATCTGGGTTTTCCAGCAGCGCTTGATGCAAATGAACTAACCTTGCCTTCTCATGCAATGTCGCTATTGATAAGTGTGATTCAAATGGCACCTCAGTACCTGTCGCAACCTGAGCACCAAATATGAGCGGCAAGGTCAACACCCCACCGGCCCATTTAGCAATACGCTTCAACATCACACGTAAAGGCATTACATTCATTTTATGCCTTTCCATTATCATTTGAACCAGTTTTACTAGAGACAAACGTATTAGCGAAAAAGTCAGTCTGTTGCTGTACGCTAGTTTCTGATGCAGGAGTGGTATCTGACGTTTGATTATTTCCCTCATCAGTACTAACCCTAGACGTCAATTCCTTTTCACCGGCTGACTCACTTTCAGTCTGCGTTGTTTGTCCTACTTTCCCACCTTCGGTAGTAGCTGGAACGCCATCCTCTGAATTGCCTGATTGATTAACAGATAATTCTTTATCACCTGCAACACTTTCAGGCTGCGTTGTTTGACCTGCATTACCGCCCTCGCTGGTGGTAGGAACGCCATCTTCTGAATTGCCTGATTGATTAACGGATAATTCTTTATCGCCTGTAACACTCTCAGGCTGGGTTGTTAGGCCTGCATTACCACTCACGGTGCTACTAGACACGCTGCCCTCTGTATTGCCTGATTGGTTAACGGATAATTCTTTATCGCCTGTAACACTCTCAGGCTGGGTTGTTAGGCCTGCATTACCACCTTCGCTTGTGGTTGGAACGCCATCCTCTGAATTGCCTGATTGATTAACAGATAATTCTTTATCACCTGCAACACTTTCAGACTGCGTTGTTTGACCTGCATTACCGCCCTCGCTGGTGGTTAAAACGCCATCCTCTGAATTACCTGTTTGATTAACAGATAATTCTTTATCACCCGCAACACTTTCAGACTGCGTTGTTTGGCCTGCATTACCGCCCTCGCTGGTGGTTAAAACGCCATCCTCTGAATTACCTGATTGATTAACAGATAATTCTTTATCACCTGCAACACTTTCAGGCTGCGTTGTTTGACCTGCATTACCGCCCTCGCTGGTGGTTAAAACGCCATCCTCTGAATTGCCTGATTGATTAACAGATAATTCTTTATCACCTGCAACACTTTCAGACTGCGTTGTTTGACCTGCATTACCGCCCTCGCTGGTGGTTGGAACGCTATCCTCTGAATTGCCTGATTGGTTGACAGACAGGTCTTTGCTTCCCTTCTGTGTATTCTCTGTATCAGCATTAGATGCTAATGGAAAAGGTGCCGCTGAATTAACACTCTGATTGATAAAATCATAAGGAGCATCTTTTTTCTTTTGGTCTACTTCAGGCGCATCATCAAGAGGTCCTTTACCAAATCTCTCGTCCTTTAATTTTTTGTATGTATCTTCAAATTTAGTGTAATCACCACCGCTTTCATCAAAAGCTTTTACAGCATATGCAATGTTCTCACCTAGCTGCTTTTGTGTTGAATCGCCATTTCGCATCATCTCAATCGCAGATATCGCAAGGAGCTGTGTATCTCTTCCAGCTCCATCTTTTCTTTCACCATCCGTTTGCAACGCATCAAAGGTTTTACGTATATCACCATCGTATACACCCTTAGCAGCATTTAAAGCATTGGTATTGGCGTTGCTGAAAAAACCACCCGTTCCAACGTCTTTTGCTGTTTCCATAATAAAATCAAATGTCGTATTAAAGTCTGTTGAATAACGACCAGATTTTGTCAGATCATCCGAATAATCAGTGGCGAGTTGTAAACGACCTTCCTCACTGAAGTATTTACTATTACTAGCTAAGCTAAGTTCCTCAGTAGTTTCAAGGTCATTAACTTCAGAGCTAACTCCTTTCAACTGCTCTAGCACGTCATTAAAACTTGATAGTTGTGGGTTAGTTTGAGTGGCTGTATATGCCTGTGCGAGCCTTAAGTCTTTCAGGTCAGAAGTTGTCATCTCATTGGCTTGCTGCCCCTCAGTTTTCATCAGTTCAAAACCAT
Organism: Theristus sp. LFF4_11; assembly: GCA_030248135.1. Classification (NCBI taxonomy): domain Eukaryota; kingdom Metazoa; phylum Nematoda; class Chromadorea; order Monhysterida; family Xyalidae; genus Theristus; species Theristus sp. LFF4_11. The sequence goes on from JASANC010004355.1 coordinate 133,091, forward strand.
TTTGTAACCTAGACCCAAATGAGTTTTCAGTAACAGAACTGAAAAGCTCTCTCATGTCTAATTCAAGGTTTTCATTGATCGGCAAGCTGTCTAAATAATTCTGGCTTTCATCTTCATAGCTATTACCTCTATTAACTTTGTAAGTGGCGTCGTCGCCCGGTATATAATTTTCCAAATCTTCTATGATTCGATCAGCTTCACCATATCGCTCTTCAAACTTCTTAATAAGTTCTGCACTTTTCTGTTTACCATCACGGCTCACATCTTCTTGTGATTGAGGTGTAACACCGTTTGCCGCAGAGCTTTCGCTAACAGCCCCCGCCTGTTCCTCGTACTGTTGGTCTAGTTGCTCTGGAATCGCCTGACTTTGTTTCAATGTTCCATCAGTTGCCCGCTCAGCACCACTAGCCGAATCAACATTAGTTTCAATAACTTTGCCTTCTCCATTGACCATGGCTAAATCCCCCGCTAATTGAGAAAGATTTTCACTCATTTGCGTGAAGAAATCTGCCTTGTTAGGGCTAGTCATGAATTGCGTTAACATATCAACCTTATCGTCATACTTTTGCAACTCAAGTGCATCTTCAGCGCTTCCATTTAGAACAATCGAATCTTCAAGTTCTTTTGTTCTGCCCATCAAGAATTGCTGAGCTGGGTTTATTAAACTACCAAGGCCACCTGTGTCTTTATCATTTTGTAGAACCAGTTTTTCCCATCTATCTCTCTCATTATCAATTTCTTTGTTGAGTGCTTTTTCATTACCTGAGAAATCTACCCCTTGTTGTTTTTGGTTATCGATAAAAGTATCAAGTATATCTTGTCGCTCCGATATGCTGGCTGAGGAATAGTCATTTTGTTTCGCAAATTGTTGAAATTCTGAGATTATATCCTCTCGGTTCTCTAAACCTTTGGTCAAAATGCCTAATTGCTCGCTTTGTGTAATCAATCCATACTCTTGAACCCCTTGAATGAAATCTTTAAGCTGGTCGTCTTCTCTCCCTAAATAATCCCCGTTTTCTAAATTAAGTTTTGCTTCTGTGGAAGAGCTGGCAGACTCAAGAAAACCTTGAGTTTTCTGATAGGCTTCAGCTCGTTTACTACTCTCCTGAAATTGGTCAACAGAACTTCTGCTCGTATCATTTAGTACAGAAAGAGTATCGCGATTTTCAATTGCGGTTTTGGCCATCTGAGAAGCCGTTTCCTGAAACTGTTCGTTTCTCACAAGTTGATCAGCGTCCTCTTGCGAGTACCCAATTTTTTGGAGATGCTGACTAAGCCGCTCGTAAGCTTCTGATTGTTGTTCCTTATTTTCCATTCCAGCATATGCTTTAGCATTGAGAAAATCCCCAAGAAGAGAACCAGTGCCCACACTCCCCTCCACACCAGCTGATACAGCAAATGCAGATGAGAGTATTTCGTTATATTTGTCAGCCAGTGTTTGTTCATCACCGTATGCTGTTTTCTCTTGCGCAGAAAGTTGCTGGGAAACTGCCGCTGCATTTTGGATCTGCCTCTGAGTTTCAGATTGCTCAGCCGTAGAACTCGTAATTCCAGCACTGGTTGAGCGTAACTGCCCTACGGCTTCAACCGCACTTTTACCTACTTCTTTAGCCGCAGTCTGACTTAGCGTTCCTGAACTAGTGCTAGCACGATTGTAGTTATTTGAAACAGAAACAGACCCACCAGTACCATTAGCATTTGTTACTGTCATAGACGCTCCAGTTTCAGCGCCAAGCGTAGCTGTCAATCCACGGGAGTTGACCATTGTACCGTCACCGTTTACGACACCACCAAACTTAGGATTAATATTGCTAGTATCGGTTGTTGCCTTAGGTGCAGAGTTAGCAGCTCCCATCAGGGCATAAGCTGAACCTGTTAGCAGGAACAACGTTACCGTAGGCATCAATTGAGCGATGGTGCCGCCCATACCTAATGCTGTTTCTATAGTCGTGTATGATGCTTCTATCCCACCAATGGTTTGTAAATTTAAACACTGAGCATCTGTAGGGTTTAGACATGTCTCGGCTAGAGATGCGTAATATTCCACAAATAAACGCGAAAGAACGGCCGTTATTGGAATTGTGTTTACCCAGACAACGAGTGTTAACCATGCAAGAAGTATTTTCAGTAAAGCTCCACCAGAGATTAAGATAAGAAAAGGGATAAGTACTGTTACGAAATAGCAGATGATTTCGAAAATCTGAAGCATGATTGTCCAGTTTTCATTGTAATAGGAGTAATCCGCTGCGCCCTTTGTGTTTTTATCTTGCATGGCACGGAAACGGGCTTTTTCCATTGATAGTTCGAGATTACTAAAGTTTGCTTTCCCTTCGGCAGCAGCACGACGCACTATATATCTTGCATACTCACTTCTAACCAAGTTTGCAGCAGTCACAGAACCTGCGACAGTGGCATTAGTTAAATTTACGGCAGCTTCTACATTTACACGGCTACTGGTTTCCATATCCCCTATTGCTGCATTAACCCAATCAGAGTCCATCTTCTCATATATTTCCTGATGAGCTACATCGCAGTGAACAATGGCAGGGTTATTTTTATCGTGTGGAGCATCAGCTGAATTAAGTGCATTCCCCGGAGAGGATAACTCAAAGTATACTTCCGTGGTGAATGGAACCATATCTGTGTCGATAGCAGGCCAGAAATTATGATAACTCTTATTATCTATGTCTTCTCTCAATCCTTTACTTACCAAACTGGCGTTGTAACAGTCTGTCACATAGTTAACCATGCTTTGAGGTAAGTCCCAATCAGGATCAAGCGACACCCTATCTGTAGGAGTCCATTGTCGTAAATTCATGAGCGCTACATAAGGATCATTGGGGATACGCACAAAATCATCTGCACCATTACCAGCAGGGACGTATTTAGGCAATGCGAAAGCTGTGGTAAGAACGTCATTCATTTCTGGACCGACTACGCCAAGCACATAGAACGGCATTGCAATACCAAGAGGTAAGTCGGTCACAAACGCTGTACTACCATTAGGTCCAGTGATTACTGCGTCATAACGTGTTCCACCTGTCGACCCCATTGAGAATCCAAACATCGTAAACCACACGATAAATGCCGCCATCAGTTTGCCTAAACTGAATTCACCGGTAGTGAGCGCATTTATAGCTGAAACAAGGATGCCAATAGCCATAGCACCACCAATAGCATTTCCTGCTCCAAGACCCCCAGCATCGAGCGCCATCATAACTGCATTAAGTACAGTTTCTATTAGGTAAGGGTCGCCAGTGGTAAAAAATTCTACTGTCTGATTCATTACTTATCCGCTCCCAAAGCATTGCGAATGTTCAATATTGCACTGATAGTTTCGTTGGCACGTCTAATTCCTTCCGCATGTTCTTGTTCCAATTTGTACGCTGTATCCCTCATAGTTTTCACGTTGTCACCAAGTCTATCAATGGCTTCTCTTGGGATTTGTTTGATTGTGCCTTTGCTAGTAATTTCCTCAAATGCCCTTTCATATTGGCGTACTGTATCTAAAACAACTTTAGCTGCGACAGTTGCTGCTACATGTTCGCTGATATCAGCGGTGGCTTGTTTGTCTTTTACGAGATATGTAAGTCCCTTTTGGCCCATCGGGAATAGCGTAGCTAAAGCGATTTCTTCCGGCTCTAATCTTTGATTTCCGTTTTGATATTTTTGAATTAACAGATTAACCAATGTTTTAATTCTCGGTAAAACCCCATTCCAATTGTCAGCCTCTTCTACTTTGACCTTCGTGCATCCTTGATTATCCGCTGGCCCCCAGTTCTCACATTTTAATAAGAGAGGCATGGTTCCTGCTGGTTCACCCGGATTATGACCATTTAAGAACGCTTCCACAGTTAGAGGTTTATAGGAAGCAATTGAGCCTTCTTGGTCGTTATCACCATCACTTACATCAACAACAATATTTCCTATTAATGACTGAAAGACTTCAAAGAACTCTTTGTCACCGTAAGCGACGGTATCTGCAATAAAAGAACTTCCTTGGTATCTAGAGTTCTTAAAAAACTCATATAAATAATTGACACTACAAGCGTCACCACACGTTTCAGATACCGGTTTTGAATCATTTTTATCATATTGCTCAGCAACGTCCTCGCTAGTGCCGCTCTCAAACGTTTCGCGTATGCCTTTTATAAGTGCGTTATTTTTAATTGTGCTTTGTATGTCATCACCGTATTCGGCTACGATCTTTTCACACCCACCACGTAATAATTGGGCATGCTTTTGAATATCTTTTGCAAACTCTTTCATTTGAGACCAACAACCAGAACACATAGCATCTATCGCCACACCGAATGCGTACATAAGCGTACCTTGCGCAATAGACCTAAGCTGTTGAACTAGCTCATCTTTATTGATTATAGAGAAAGCGCCAAGATTAAAGTCTATACCATTACAACCATATCGGAATGATGGCGGTCTGATAGAATAAAGAGAACTGAACGTAACCTGTGGTGTTCTTATAGACGCCGCGCCGAACCCTACTGCATAACCACCAGCAGTTTTATATCCCCTAGCTTCAGTAGTTTTAACCATGCCGTTAAACACGTTTTCAGCAGGACTTGCACTACTGATAATTGGGAGCATCAATAATGCAAAGCAGATAGATTTAATTGCATTAATCATCAGCGCTGTTCCTTCCTTTTAGTATATTATTTTCAATTTCAGTGGCTTTTTCGGTATCACTAAGACCAAATCTATTCCGTATTAAATCCATGAGTACTTGATCTGGGTCGTCAGTCTCTTCAACCTGTAGTTCGTCCTCGATAAAATCCACTCGTTTAGCTTTTTTGATTTTGTTAAGGTCTGATTGGTCAATGATGCCTTTATCTTCGGCCAGCAAAACTAGACGCTCTTCGAGAGCATCTAGCGTTGTAAATCCATCTGTGAGTTGAGTTATCTCGCTACCATCATTGAAAACCATGAAAGTGGCTGGAACTTGAGTAATAGCCAGTTTCTTTAAGAAAGAAGGCGCCAGTTCGTTGCTTAATCTAAAGTTTTCAAAGTCTCCGGTCGGGGGTAAACCATCAAAACTGACAGGCAACGCATCAATGCCTGTTTTGTCTCTGAACATAGATATTAGTGGGCCTTGCTTTTGACACCATGGGCAATCACCACGGTAAAAATAGAAAATAGAGACCTTTTCAGATAAACGTGCGTATAGTTCTTTTTTATTCTTTTCTATTTCTTCATCTCTCAGAATCAAAGCTGCTCCAGAGGTTTTCATCAAACGCTCTTCTGATAGCTCTGGAAATTTTAAAAACAAATTTCGATTGCGATATGAAAATTCGGAGCTTTTATCAAGCATTACTCGTTGCATGACTGCCCATGCCAAAAGATTTTCATCATTAGGCTCATCTATTGCCCGGTCACGAAGTACAGGCAAACTCTCACGAATATGCTCAACACTGAATGGACGAACCTTTTTAGAATCATCGCTCTCTGCGGCTGGCGCTGGAGGTGGTGTAATAATTTTAGGTTCTTCTGGTTCTTCTTCGACTGGTGGCTCTTCGTGCCAATACCAACCACGCTTCCTATCTTCATAGAATGATTTTGGTGGCTCATCTGCAAGGAGGTTAAATGAGCACAGCAATAAACTCATAAAAGCAAATTTATTCATGACCGGATTCAGGTGGACTAACATAACGCTATAGTAGCGCTAAGGCTTGGAGAGATTGCTTGATTAAGGGCCCAAATTTAAAGCGTTAATCAATTGATAAAGTCGAAGAAATAAAAAAGTGCATGATAGGAATCTATCGATGCACTTTTAGAAAGGATTACTCATTTGATTCATTATGAATGTTATAGAAGTGATGCTTACTCCATCTACCCTGGCTTTAGTACACTAACATTGTTCGCTTTAACCGAACTTTCTACGACTTGGGTTTTGCGCATTTTCTTTATGGCGAAGCAGTTAGTGCAGTTTGATTGTGTATTGCTGTCCATCTTAACTGCAAACGTCCAAGAACATTTATTACAACGATTGATTTTAAATAGGCCAACGCTATACATCATAAGGGCTGTATATACGCGATCAGCATAGATTTCTCCGTATAATTTGTGCTGGCTACAACGCTGTAAATTTCTTTTCAAACGTCTACAGACGAAAAGAAGCTCATCAGCCGTAATTGGCGTGTCCAAGTCTTTATTGCGTGAATTGCATTGCTGATAAGTCAAGATTGCATCATGTGCTAGCGCCCTTTCTTCAGGCCTTGTAAAAGACTGAGAACTTTTTTCACGGAAAACAATACCATCACTTTTTTGCATTTCTTTGCGGATGTTCTCGCAAAACTTCTCTAGTTTACTGTAGTCAGAAACTTGTCCAAAACATAGGTTATGGCAGATTTTCTTGCTCAACATAAATTCTCTAACGAGAGCTTCATACTGCTCCGCAACCTGAAAAACTTGTAGTTGTTTCCTTGCGTATTTCATTATTTTGCACTCCGTGAGAATTTATATTTTGCAGGCTGTCTAATATTTCTAACTGCATCACGCAATTCAAAAGAATCTTCAGCATTAGCCATTGCTAATTTTACGCTAGACATAAATTTCCGCTTTGGAGACATAAGCGATGGTAACAGATGTGCTCCATTGGTAAGCAAAGACATCTGTTGAACGTCTGATGGTGTAACGTTTAGTTCTTCAAGAAAATATGATGACGTAGATAAATCGTCATCTACAGCAGCGAGCAACTCACCAGACTTCCGTATGAAGTTTTGTTGAAGCACAGCTAGTTCATCTAACACGGCATCAACACGAGAATTATTAACAGGCATACTACATCCTCAGTATTACGTTTTTCTATTTCTGCGGCCTCTTACCACTCCAAGCAGTTTGACGATAAATCACTCAAACTTGTACCACACTATTCGCCATGGCACGCCACAAAAATTACCACTTTAGTATAAGTCTCAACTAAAAAAAATATTAGTCATTGATAAATAAGAAGTTTGTATCAACCACCAATTTAACAGGTATAAAGACAAATACCTTTGTATAGAAAAACAACCATAAAAGAAAATTGATTTAAGATTTAACAAAAATCATCTACCAATTGATAATAGCACTGTTAAAAATGACGCAACCCGTGAATAATTATTTCAACAACATTGTATAGATGAACAGTTGTCTATATATACATAAGTGCAGTACTTTTTCCAAACCACTATATTAGGTGCAATTAACATTTAAAGTATCGACAATGCTCGTGTTCACCATTAACAGATTGAAGATTAATAGACAGCTTCTCCATATCTGTAATATTGGACTTCCCTCTCTTTTCATTCATTTCCGTATCTACACAAACCAGAACTTTGCGTCATTTAAGCCCATCCCAGCTATTCAGCATAAACAGTTTGGCGATTACCGTAGTTTTAATCATCAAGCCAGCGTGTAGTTTCTGCAAGTTCTAGACACCTGATAGTAATTTACAATCGCAACTTCTCAATAGGTCAAAACATCAGATTGTAATTTACAATCGCAACTTCTCAATAGGTCAAAACATCAGATTGTAATTTACAATCGCAACTTCTCAATAGGTCAAAACATCAGATTGTAATTTACAATCGCAACTTCTCAATAAGTCAAAACATCAGATTGTAATTTACAATCGACACTTTTCAGCAGGCCTAAACACCGGATTGTAATTTACAATCGCAACTTCACAATAGGTCAAAACATCAGATTGTAATTTACAATCGACACTTTACAGCAGGCCTAAACACCGGATTGTAATTTACAATCGACACTTTTCAGCAGGCATAAACACCGGATTGTAATTTACAATCGACACTTTTCAGCAGGCCTAAACACCGGATTGTAATTTACAATCGCAACTTCACAATAGGTCAAAACATCAGATTGTAATTTACAATCGACACTTTTCAGCAGGCCTAAACACCGGATTGTAATTTACAATCGACACTTTTCAGCAGGCATAAACACCGGATTGTAATTTACAATCGCAACTTCTCAATAGGTCAAAACATCAGATTGTAATTTACAATCGACACTTTTCAGCAGGTCTAAACACGGGGTTGTAATCTATAAACGTGACGTATCATAAGGCCAAAACATCAGATTGTAATTTACAATCGCAACTTCTCAATAGGTCAAAACATCAGATTGTAATTTACAATCGCAACTTCTCAATAGGTCAAAACATCAGATTGTAATTTACAATCGACACTTTTCAGCAGGCATAAACACCGGATTGTAATTTACAATCGCAACTTCTCAATAGGTCAAAACATCAGATTGTAATTTACAATCGCAACTTCTCAATAGGTCAAAACATCAGATTGTAATTTACAATCGACACTTTTCAGCAGGTCTAAACACGGGGTTGACGTGGTCAACCAAAATTGACCAACCCAGTTAAGCTACTTTTTTCAATTTCTTCATGTCCGCCTCATATTGATTTGGACTTCTGTAATCTAGATACGAATGCAACCGCTCAGGATTATAAAATGTTGTGATGTATCGCAGCATATCTTGCTGTGCTTCATAACGAGTTTGGTATTGCTTCCAATGCACCAGTTCTTGCTTCAAGCTACCGAAGAAACTCTCAACAACACTATTATCCCAACAATCACCTTTTCGACTCATACTGCCAACAAATTGGTGTCCTTTAAGCAAGCGCCGATAGTCTGCACTCGCATATTGGCTGCCGCGATCTGAATGGACAACCAATCCGGCTTTTGGATTCCGCTGCCATATCGCCATCGTTAGCGCATCACATACTAATTTAGCTTTCATTCTTGAACCCATACTCCAGCCAACGACTTTCCTTGAGTAAAGATCAATAACAACGGCCAAATATAACCAGCCTTCTTGTGTCCAGATATAAGTAATATCCTGCACATAAGCTAGATTGGGTGCATCAACATCAAATTGTCTGTCGAGCACATTGTCAAATATTGGTAACGTGTGGTTGCTGTTTGTCGTGACCTTATATTTTTTCTTGTAGCGAACTTGCACGCCTGCTTCTTTCATCAGTCGGCGTGTAAGACGTCTACCAATAGGATAGCCCAAACAATTCAGTGCTTTTTGCATCCGTCGACTGCCATAACTATGCTCACTGGCTTTGGCAATCTTGTGCATCCATTCTACTATTTCTTTTCGCTTGTCATCATCCGTTGTAGGTTGATGTTGAGTTTTCATATATCTATAAAACCCATTGCGCTTTACGCCTAGTAACCGGCACAACCGATCAACAGGATAGGTATTCTTTCGCTCGGCGATAAACGCGTATTTCACTTCATTTCTTTGGCGAAGAATACAGATGCTTCCTTTAGGATGCGTTTGTCCATTTCAAGCTGTTTCACCTGTGCTTTCAGCTTTCTGATTTCTGCCTGCTCTGGCGTCAGTTTACCGTTTCCTCTGAACGCATGGCCGTCATCATCGTGTTGAAACTCTTTGACCCAGCGGCCAATGATTTGCTGACTCACATCCAACATTTTTGCGACTTCAGAGCGCGTGTGGCCTTGGTCTAGCACCAGGCTCACAGCATCCAGTTTAAATTCTTTCGTATACCGCTTTCTTCCGGCCATTTACTTTCTCCAGCTAAAGTTCAATTATATCCTTAACTGGACTGGTCAACTCAATTAAACCACCTCAGGTTGTAATCTATAAACGTGACGTATCATAAGGCCAAAACATCAGATTGTAATTTACAATCGACACTTTTCAGCAGGCCTAAACACCGGATTGTAATTTACAATCGCAACTTCTCAATAGGTCAAAACATCAGATTGTAATTTACAATCGACACTTTTCAGCAGGTCTAAACACGGGGTTGTAATCTATAAACGTGACGTATCATAAGGCCAAAACATCAGATTGTAATTTACAATCGCAACTTCTCAATAGGTCAAAACATCAGATTGTAATTTACAATCGCAACTTCTCAATAGGTCAAAACATCAGATTGTAATTTACAATCGACACTTTTCAGCAGGCATAAACACCGGATTGTAATTTACAATCGCAACTTCTCAATAGGTCAAAACATCAGATTGTAATTTACAATCGCAACTTCTCAATAGGTCAAAACATCAGATTGTAATTTACAATCGACACTTTTCAGCAGGTCTAAACACGGGGTTGTAATCTATAAACGTGACGTATCATAAGGCCAAAACATCAGATTGTAATTTACAATCGCAACTTCTCAATAGGTCAAAACATCAGATTGTAATTTACAATCGACACTTTTCAGCAGGCCTAAACACCGGATTGTAATTTACAATCGACACTTTTCAGCAGGCATAAACACCGGATTGTAATTTACAATCGCAACTTCTCAATAGGTCAAAACATCAGATTGTAATTTACAATCGACACTTTTCAGCAGGTCTAAACACGGGGTTGTAATCTATAAACGTGACGTATCATAAGGCCAAAACATCAGATTGTAATTTACAATCGACACTTTTCAGCAGGCCTAAACACCGGATTGTAATTTACAATCGCAACTTCTCAATAGGTCAAAACATCAGATTGTAATTTACAATCGACACTTTTCAGCAGGTCTAAACACGGGGTTGTAATCTATAAACGTGACGTATCATAAGGCCAAAACACCGGATTGTAATTTACAATCGACACTTTACAGCAGGCCTAAACACCGGATTGTAATTTACAATCGACACTTTTCAGCAGGCATAAACACCGGATTGTAATTTACAATCGACACTTTTCAGCAGGCATAAACACCGGATTGTAATTTACAATCGCAACTTCTCAATAGGTCAAAACATCAGATTGTAATTTACAATCGTGACTTTTTTAATTAGTCAAAAAAAACGGATTGTAAATTACAATCCGTTTTCTGGAATTATTATTAGATAAAGATGGTAGTTACATTAAACCACCGACATCCTTGAGCGCTGCAATAATATCATCCGTACTAGATTCACGAGGCAAACCTTCAAAGGTCATTGTGACTTTATCGCCTATCCGTTTAACTTTAAGCTTAGAGCCATTAAGAATGGTCGTTTTATTAATAGGCTTTTCCTCACCTTCAACAGAAGAAATAACAGACTTTAGGAAAAGATTGTTTTTTCTATCAGGGTAATTGGCTTTGATCATTTCTACAGCATCAGATAACGCCTGTGGGTCTTCCTTGTATAAACTTCCAATTCGAACAAGCTGATTTAATTTTACTTTAGTAACGTCCACTAACTTTTCAGCGAGGCCTAATGCATCATAAGCGTCTCTAGCCTTCATTGTTCGAGCAAAATTACCAGCATCCCACCCTATCATTTCAGCTATCTCTTTACCCGTAAGAACTTTATCGTCAACTAAAGGCAAAATTGAAAGCCAGCGCTCAAAAGGAAGGATGTCGTTTCTATCCTCGTTCTCACTGAACATAAGCTTTGCGGCTTCAGCATCATTCAGCGTCTTAATGAATGCTTTAAAAAATCCTACCGTGCGCGATGCTTCAAAACGCAACCTACCCACGATTAACTCATAGATGATGCGACCATCTTTAGTAGTTTCATTTGTTCTTCGAACAACACCCGGAATATGCTGCCCATCAGCCTCAATAGACTTACGTAACTGTGCAACCCTTTCTGTATCAAGAGAGCTATTGTGTCTATCATGGTATTTAAAGATTTTTACTTGGTCATGCTCAAGTTGAAGAACCGGCTCTTTGATAGTTTTAGGACGCTTTTCATGAACGCCCATAGCAAGATTTACGGCCGGATTAACTGTTTTCTTGGAATCAGGTTCGCTTTTCTGTTGATTAGCATTTTGTTCATCATCACTCTTGATTACTTCAAGCAAGCCAAGCATATGACTGGTCTTTTTACTCATCTGTTAAACCTCGTCGTCTGTACTATCATGGAAACTATTCAAGCTTGCTAAATCAGTAATTATCTCACTGAACAAGTCTTTCATGTTTTCGGTTATACGCTTATCAGGCTTAACTGCCTCATATGGTGTTTGAAACACTGCTGAAGCATTATCAATGGACTCTGAATGTAGCATGCTGTTTGCATACATATGTCTGCCTAGAACAGCTTCCATAACCTCAATAAATTCATTGCTCTTAGTGTTTCGGCGATCATACATTGACGCCATAACTTTAATACTCTTAAAAACCTTCCCTGATGCTACTTTGTATACGTATTCAGTAGCCATTTCGAGAAATTGTCGTGTACTAACAAAATCAAGCATACGCGGAGGGCAGGGGATAATGATATTGTCTACACTAAGAAGTGTTTGAAGACCGATTATGCCAAGGCTAGGAGGTGCGTCTACGAAAACAAAGTCATAGTTATGTCTAACTGTATCAATACCTTCTTTCAGTCGTTGAAAATATTCAATTGGATCATCATCGCCGCTACTAATCTGATTAACAGCTTCAAATTCAGAACTAGATAAATGTTGCGTAGCAGGGATGATATGCAGATTATCGAAATGAGTTTCACGTATCGCATAATCAAGCGTCGTCTCTTCTGAATATAAAGTAAAAGGTAACACAGTGTCATAAGCATCGACATCACCATCACCTACTATACCAAAAAGAGCACTCGTGCTCGCTTGGCTATCCATATCAATTATCAGTACTTTATAGCCATTAAGCGCACAATATTGAGCAATGTTGACAGCCGTAGTTGTTTTACCTACGCCACCTTTAAAGTTATATAGCGCGGTAGTTATTCCTAAACGCCTTGTGGGTGAATCCTTTTTCAATCTGGGAACAATTTTGAAGTGCTGTCGTAGAATATTCACTTGCTCAAGCGTATAGCCGATTCTACGTCCTGTTTCAGGGTTTACCTCTGGCTTTTCAATTACTCCATCTTCTTCGGCTTTATACAAAGTTGAAGTCGTCTTTTTAATGAAATGGCATACCTCTTTAGTCGAGAAAAGTCTCATTTTCCTTTGAGTATGCGGTGAAATTCCCGCTTCACGAGCGTGCTTGATAAGTTTATCCATCGCTTCCGTGACTGTCTTTAATGATGTTTCTGACACTTGAATAACTCCTCTAAATCGTGTAAAGATCGTGTAATACCTATTCAACTATACTAATACAAAAAAATATAAAAAAAAGTAAAGATGTGGTATTTTATGGAAATATTTACAGATAAGAAAAAAAATCCAATGAAAAATACTAACGCGCACGATGGGCGAGGGATGCGAGACTATAAAAACAAGTTTTTCCAGACCCTATCAGAAAAATTGTCACAAGAAATACCAGAGGTATCGCTAGCAGCTTTAAGCCTTGAACTGTCAAAGGTTTCGGAACTTAAAATTCAGCCGCACCTAATTGATAAAATCCTTTCAGAAATAATAGCGAATGGGGTATCAAAAAATCCTTTAACGATTACTAAAGAATTCGTAACGCTATATCGCACATACATGCACAGTGAACCACATAAAACACCCGATAAGCAGCTTAAAAATTATGAAAAAGAAATAGAGCTAGCGATTCAAATGTCGGAGAGGCAAGAGCGAGAAATTTGGTATAATTATTCGACGTTCTGTACTCACTTTTTACCACCATCACCGACTGATAAAAAAGAAATATCGACAACGTACCCTAACAACGTAATGACAATCAGCTCGATAGGTGATGCTATGTTACCTTACGGTTCTATCCCACGAATTATCATTTGTTATTTGAGCACTGAAGCAAAAATTACTCGTGAGCGCACGATTCCGATAGGGAAAACAATCCACGATTTCGTTAAAAAGATTGGTTATACCCCCAGTTACATCGCTAATGGAACAAATGAACAAGTGTTGGAACATCTTGAGAGATTATATAGAACAGAATTTTCACATGATTACTCTGAGTCTAGGTATCTTGAAGACGGTACTAAAGAAACGCTTAGGCATCAAAAGAGCTTTAAAATCTTTGATGAAAAATTATCCTTTGAATCTGTCAAAGATAATATCGTAAAGCAACAAATGACATCTGTGACTTTATCGGAAACCTTCTTTAACGAAATTCAAGCGCACTCTGTACCTTTGAGCCTTGAAATATTGAAAAGCCTCAAACGCTCTCCACTGGCATTAGACCTCTACGTCTTTATTAGTTACCGTTCTAACACAGGTCGTGTTATCGGTATAAAGTTAAATGACCTGATGAATCAATTTGCAATTGATTACGAAAAATGGCGTTTCAAACAACGCCTAACTACTGCACTGACGCTTGTGAAAAAAATGTGGCCAGACTGCAATGCAATTATAAAGGAAAACACTCTTATCATTCACAACACATTGCCTTCTGTTCCTACGAGCTAAAAGATATGAAAAATATAAAAAGCTGGGTATAACCCGGCTTTTTTATTATCAAAAACGGCCATTTTCCTATACTGACTACACTTTCATCAAACTAACTTTCATTAAAAACCACCACATTCGTACTATAGGTACACTTCATTCCAGCCAATTTTTATTAAAACCACCACGTACCTACTATAGAAGAGCTTAACTCCAACTAAATTTCGTAATAAAAAACTAATTATATTTAAAGATATTCCTAAATTAATAAATATCTATATTTTTAAAAATTTTAAAAAAATATTAAAGACCACCATTAAACATGGCGGGTATAGAGAATTCGTCATATATAATGAGGTTTTCACCATAGTATGAACGCGGTGGTTTTATAGTAGGAACGCGGTGGTTTCGTAGTAAGAACGCGGTGGTTTCGTAGTAAGAACGCGGTGGTTTCGTAGATCAAAATGGCGGGTAATTAGATCAATGTGGTGGAAACACCGCTACAGGCCAATAGATACATGGCTTACAAAGCATACCAAGTAGCTTTTCAAGTAGTTTAAGGGTTATAAGTATAAAGAGGGAAACGACCCCACGACTTCGCTTCGCTAACGTCACGGGGTTTTTCATTATAATAGGGTATAGGGGAGGAGTGCTAACTGAAACAATAATACTAACTAAAGCAGTTCAGCTAACTCCATATCACTCTCGTTTATAATAAGGTCATCATATAAAGGTTTGTCTGGTAATTTCTCATCTGTTGGCTGCGTCTGTATAACCTCCTTTTTTTTGCCAGAAAATATTGGCTTAGTATCGAATTTAGAATTTGCACTCTCAATAAAACTGAGCATTCGAATTACTTCTGCGGTCCGATGCCGAGAAGCAAAGGTATTTAGATGTTCATACAAATCTGGGTGAGAAGCTTTAGTGATACGCAGCCTGATATTACAAGATTGAAATCCATCAGCGGCTTCTAGTGGATATGAGATATTGTTTAGAGCTAATCGCATGAAAAGTCGTATTATCTCATTTCGACCCTTTCCATCTAATTTGGAAACAAGTGCAGTTATATTCGGTAACTCTTCATTATCAAGTCTAAACTTGCACATGATATCAGACATCGTTATTTACCTGATTTGGCCTTCAATGCGCCACCATATTGCAAACCTTTGCCAACTGCATCGATACCATAACTGACTACAGCATGGTGCTTAAAACGACGTTGAATGTGGTCTAATAAAAGTCCTGAAGCACCACCAACAACAACGATACCATCAAGAGATGCCCCTTTACCTATAACATTGGTTATCTTGTTCGCCGCTTTTTCCATATGAGAAGCAATGAGTTTACTAGCATCAAAGGAAACAGTTTCTGACTCGTGAATTGGGAAATTAAATGTTTTACCAAACATAGACAGACTTCCTGTTTCAAAAGCCTTGTTGATAATAGATGGTGAAACCTCACCAATATCGAAGACCTTACTTGAGCCGAGGTATTCAGCAATTTCATGTACTAGAACAGACATACCAAGGTCTATTGCACCAGATAGTTTTTCGTCTGGTCTCATGTTATTTATCGAAAGCCAATCAAGAGTTAAGTAGCCAATATCAATTACTAGGAAGTTTTTATTAATTAGGCTTCGCAGTCCAGTTTCAGGCGATGATTCATATACATGGTAAAGTAACCCCGCGAATGGTTGACTGACAATCCACACATTATTTATAGCAATATGACGTTGACCAATCTTAATATTCTTGGCCATTGCTTCTAATTTTGGTTTAAGGTGCATCCGATTGACTGGAAGTGCTAGAGCTAACATGTCAATTTCATCATGAGGTTGCAACGATAGACAACCGAGAAACATTGCTAGATATTCATCACTATCGATGTAGTTGTCATTAAGTACTTCAACGCTTTTACGCTCACTAGATAAACCTACATCCGTTCCAACTTGCCACTCGTTGTCGTTAACGGTAACAACTGCACTTTTCCCTGTGGTAACTAGTAGACCACCCGTCAAATCACTTCTGGAACCGAGTTGTTTAGGGCGAGAGGGCATCGTCATCGAGTTCATATGCTTGCCATTGGCGCTATAAACTAATGTGGTACTTCCATATCCCACTTCAATTGACACAATAGAAGGATGAACCTTCTCATTACTCATGATTTTTTCAGCTACTGACATCTTATACCTCGTATATACCAAAAATTCACTGGGACACAAACGTGTCACTTGGGACACAAATATGTCACTTGGGACACAAACGCGCCCCTAAGAAAAACAAGAACATTTACTCTGAAAATGAGTTGGGACACAAAAATGTCACTTGGGACACAAAAATGTTACTAGGGACACAAACGTGTCCCTAGATAAATAATAAAGTGCGAAACAAGCATGTATTGACTATTAAGAGGTCTAAATCGTGGTGTTAATGAATTTATCGAATCACCATCAGAATAGGATAACTAATGTTCAAGTAAGTTATTTATAACCTACTAAGTATTGATGAAATAACAAATAAAGCTGTGAAAACAATTACATATGTAAATTTCGATAAAAAGGAATAATGTATAGATATGAGGATAATGAGAAGAATATGCATCTATAGTAACAATTATAAACAATAGTAGGTTATATATAACCTACTAGGGATTGATGAAATAACAAATAAAGCTGTAAAAACAGTTGCATATGTAAATTTCGATAAAAAGGAATAATGTATAGATATGAGGATAATGAAAAGAATATGCATCTATAGTAACAGTTATAAACAATAGTAGGTTATATATAACCTACTAAGGATTGATGAAATAACAAATAAAGCTGTAAAAACAATTACATATGTAAATATCGACAAAAAGGAATAATGTATAGATATGAGGATAATGAACAGAATATGCATCTATAGTAACAATTATAAACAATAGTAGGTTATATATAACCTACTGAAATGTTCAAAAACCAATTAAACCTATATTTAACAGATAGATAAACAATGAATCAACCTATCTGAATTCTATGTAATTATTCTGTATATTTTTACTTTAATACTGCAAATTTAGTCAAACGAAAGGATATAAATCATTAATTATACTTAAATAACAATGACTTATGAAAGCAAGGCATCAATGGACAAAATTAAAAATGACAATTTAAAATCCATAATTTATAGTTCGGTAGGTTATTAAATTATTACATACTACTTTGGTAAAAAAATGTTTGGAGAAAAATACGTTAAATTGCATCTCGCTCAGAGAGAATGTGTGCATGTGCTCCTTCAGGATATTGAAACGCAGATATCTGTTTATGTGGGCATGATGAACAATGTGCGTAACAACAAAGTCAGTAAAGCTGATTCTAAGTACAGATATACGCTCATTCCGAAAATGACAATTCGTAGTGATAGATATAAGCCAGAGGTATTTCCTGAATACAATGAAAAGGACGGTGCTCCTCGGATTAGGTGGTATCAGTACGACTCAGTTAGACGGGCAGGTGTCAACAAGGTATCTAGAGAAGTCCCTGTGAACAAAACAGGCTACACTCTAGCAACTTTCATGAAATTCGCTCCGGTAGAAATTGCTAAGCTCGCCTTCGAAACCGAGCAAATAATAAATGAGTACAGGGGAGTTATATCTGACCTTTATCTTTTGAAAAAGGTAAAAAGGCGAGTTAATAAAATGCCTGACCTAAGAGAAGAGCTTGAAGAAGCATACGCATCCGCATCAGTGAAAACTGATAATTAAGGGCTCAAAAGAGACACCTTAAATCCCATACCTCCTTCTGAAAATGAGACATCATTATGATGCCTGAAATTATTTTCAAAGGAGAAAACCATGGCAGACATCAAAGGCGCAGTATTAAGCGCCACTCAAAAAATAAACATCCGCAGCGCCTCAATCGGTAATTACTATGAAAGGAATAAAAAACGAATTACCCAAGCAGGCGCGAAATTTCTAGAACTTAGCGAGACTGCAAAACAGCGTGATGACTGGAAAGGTCGTCTTGAATTGTGGAAGCAAGATACACTTATCATAGGTAACGAAAGTGTAGACAAGCTAAAAGTCCAACTTGAAAAATTGGGTAACGATACCTTTCAAGTAGAAAGCAATGACTCTCCATTCGAAATGGAAATCGCCCATCCCTTTATGAACAACATCAAAAGTCTCATTGAGAACATTGATGCGATCATGTGCCAAATACAATTGCAATGGGTGAGCGGTTTAGTTGATGACTTTATTTACGAACAAGCTTCAAATCAAAGTATCAATGCCTTAAATAAAATCATCTCACGTTTCGTGTATTTATCTGATGAGAGTGCAAAGCGCAATCGCGGCCTGTTCAGCCAAAGAACCTTTGAACGAATGCTATCTAAAGAAGTACGCGACCTTGCTAATTCGAAGTCAAAAGCAAAAGGTGATACTGGCCAAGCAGAAAACGCAACAACCAAGAACCCTAAAACAGTAGAAAAGGAGGAAGCTGAAGAACCAAACAAGGGGATTGAAGCTGCATGAAACTCCTAAATGTTGCTGTCGGCAAAATGACAAAACTGTTCAATAAGAATATTGCGGATGACAAAGACATGGCATCTCTAACTGAGGGGTACTTGAGAAGATATCCCGTCAGGACGTTTGGCATACCTGTCGCAAATGTTGAAGACATACTTCTTTCTTACAAACTTGAAGTAAAAAAGCTGATACCGGCAGCAGCAATTAGGTTAAATTCTGAAAGGCCAGAAGAGCCAACCTTTAAAAATCTATACAAACAAACCATTCACAACCTTGCTGAATATGTTCATTTGTTACCCGCAAGTGAATACCACCATCACCATGAACTTGGAGGCCTGTTTTATCACAGCCTTAAAACAGCGCATGGGTGTTTGGAAAAAGCGAGGGCCCGAGAAGGGAAGATACCCAGAGACAAGAAGAGTACAAACATAGATGTATTCCAAGTTATAAAGCCCAAGTGGATATATGGCGCGTGGGCGTTGGGCCTCATCCATGACATTGGGAAAGTCATTATGGATATTACAGTCTATGAACATGGCAAAGAAACGAATGTGTGGAGCCCTCTTAATGAGTCGCTGGTAGCGTGGGCAAGAAGAACGGGCGTCAGAAGTTATGAAACTCGTATGACGAAAGATAGGCAGCATGGAGCGCATGAAGAGGTTGGCGCATTGTTGGTTAAGGAGGTTATCAGTAAAGAAGGAATTGAATATATACGCGCAGGCGGCCCAATGCTGATGAACCAGATATACCAATACATGAGCGGAAAATACATTGATGGTGCTTTTCTACACCAGATAGTCAAACATGTCGACGGACTGGAGACAGCCCGTGATATCAATATGCGCTGGGATAAGCATCTAGGTGAATCGAGAGTAAATGTTGAAAAGATATTTATCTCATCGGCTCGCTCTCTTTTACCAACGATGAAGGCCAACGAATCTAAAGGAAAGATATTCGTTTGCGGTGGAAGGGCCTTCGTAACAGTGGCCGCAATAGATCAAATCATAGCGTTCGCCAAACAAGAAAATTACAAACAGTTTCCCAGTTCAACCAAAGAGTTTTGCGAAGCATTAATGGAAGCTGGTGTAGTCGAGCCAATACGAAACCGTAACGGAGAGGCGACAGATGAATGGTTTGGAATCCTAAAACCCGATACTGGGAATGAATACCGCGTTGTTAAGTTGGTATCCCCAATAGTTATCTATTGGGAAGGGGAAACACCAAGGTCTATACCCGGTGTTTACATCGTTGGCAATACAGGTGTTAAGGAAATTTATTCAGCTGATGGCACCTTACAAATCAACACAGGGAAAGATGCAGACGTTATTGAAAATACCGATAAAACGGAAAAACCTGCAAAGGAAAAAGAAGCTAAGAAAACACAAAAAGAAAAGACCGGCAAAGATAGCAGTGCTGAGACAGGCATTGGTGCTGAATCTGAAAAAGTCGAGAGCAACACCCCTCAGATGAGCGATGCAGAAATGGCATCCCACATGGGCGCCATGGAAATGTATGTAGAAGATGATGAAGAATTTTCTGCATATGAGCTACATGCGCAACCTCAAGATGAAAATGATAAAGCTGAAGAAGACATTCCAAGACCTAAGCCAAAGAAGCCGACCCTAATTAAGACAGAAAACAAGACACCGGTTCCACCTCCAAAGCTAGAAACATACGAATCGGATACTGAAGTTGATAAAGGTGATGGTCAGCAACAAACCAACGATGAAAAACGTTCACCTACAAACGATAAAGATACGGTAAGCCCTAAGAAAAGCGGATTGTCTAACAAACAAGAAAAGCCGAACAAGACTGCCAAACATAAAGCAAATAACGTACAGAAGAAAAATATTGCTGAGCCTCAAAAAGTGGAATCAGAAGCAGGAAAGCAAAGGAAAAGCACCAACAAACAAGGTGCAGTAACTGAACCGAATGGAACAAACAAAGAGAAACGTAAAAGGCTTAATCAGTCAGAAGAGAAAGTAAGTAAATTCCTCACTGAAGAACTTAGCCAAAAAATGAGTAACGGTGATGTAGTTTTTATAGATGGCACCTTTGCATTATCAGTTGGCGCAATAACAGAAATGACTGATACAGATTATATGCAGGCGCTACCACCGCTCAAAGCAAGAAACATTATTAGCGATGAACGCGGAATTCGAAAAATAGAAGTAAAGGGCAATGAGCAAATAATGGTTGTTCTAAACAAATCGCTTGTAGAACGCATTGTCGATGAGAAGAACATAGATGTGGAGTCTATCGCAATTATCGAAAGAGAAACGCCCACAGTGAAAGATAAAAATAACCGAAAAAGTGACCTTATTGCGAAAAGTGAAGTGGCTGAACATCAAGATGATTATGCATCACAGGTAAAAGCTATGACACAAACAGTAGATGTAGTTATTGAGGAAGATGACGGTATTTATGCTGAGTCAGCAAGAATAACAAAGGTGAAGCGAAGAATATCAGGCGAGAACCAGACGCTACTTCAAGCAGCAATCGAAAAGAGTCATTACAAGGAAATAGACGGAAAAACCTATATCAGAATTTTGGAGAATAGTGATGAACGATAGATCACACCCACTATTTAATGAAAACCTTTTTCGGCCAGTTTTTGAGATGACAAATGGGCATTGCCTTGCTGGCCTTAGCGTAGCAAATATCGCATTACAAGGAAGTACCCCAACCCAAGTTGCTGTAGCGGTATCATGCGCACTGTTGGGCATGGGTGTAATGTCATATAAAAAAGCTGCACCTAGAGTGAAGCTGCACATGGATATCAAATACAACGATTTCATGTTTATGGACCTCGACGAAAAAATCGAACGCCAAATGGCAGATAAGTCTCAGGTACAAATTGGTCGGGGTTTTACATGGGGGCCTGAGCATACTACCCGTGTTCGAGAATTGATGAGGCTATCTGCTGATAAATCAGAAATAAAGATCCCCCTCATTGCACAAATGTTTGCTAAGGATAAAGAGGACAGCACCAAAAAACTTGGGGGGCAACCTTACATTCATGCAGTCGGTCTTGAGAAGAAAGACGAAATCATGACAAAAAAGACCGATAATCTGAAAGGCCACACAATGATATTTGGGCAAGTAGGTACCGGCAAAACCACCTTGTTAGTAGAGTTATCTACCGGAGCACTTGCTCGTGGCAATACAATTGTTGTGATTGACCCTAAGAACGATGGGAACTGGCAGAATGCGCTAAAATATGTGTGCGATAAGATGGAGTTGCCATTTTATTATTTCCACCCATCAAAGCCATCAGGAGATGTAGTTCGAATAGATGCGATAGGGACATATACCAAAGCATCAGAGATTGCATCTAGATTGCGCTCCATACTCCCCAGCGGTGGCGACTCTCAAGCGTTTGCAGAATATGCGTGGAGTCAGTTTAACTCAGTGGCAGAAGGACTATTGTATATTGGCGAGAAACCATCACTCATCAAAATGCACAAGTACCTCTTCTCAGAAAGGTCAGATCTAGTTAGGCGCACTATAGAGAAATACTTAGAAAATAGACACGGTGTTAACTGGTTCGAAGAAAAAGAATCAGCGATTAAGCGTGCTGGTGGTGATACATGGCTTGAGCAGCTAATGAACTACTACACAAATGTGGTCTGCCTAAAGCCAACAGAAGATAAATTAATTGACCGTGAGCGTCGTATAGTGCGCACGATGATTAACTATATATCGTCGGAAGACCCATCACGTTACTCAATGATGATGTCAACAACTAAACCACTAATCGAACAGTTGGTGTCTACACCACTGGATGAGTTGCTTTCTCCAGAGTACGTTCCCGGCGCTGATGATCACAGGCCTATCATTACAACAAAAGGCGTTATGGATACAGGTGGCGTATTATACATTGCTCTGGATTCAATGTCTGACAACACAATTGCCAGCGTTGTATCAAAGATGCTTATTTCTGATATCAATGCGAACGCGGCAGAGCGTTATAATACGAACGCACAAGACCCAGTACGATTGTCACTGTTTGTGGACGAAGCACATAGTGCATTGAACGAACCTCTCGCTGAATTAATGGCAATGGGTCGAGCGGCAGAGATAGAGGTCTACATAAGCTCTCAAACGCTCCCGGATTATTTCCATAAGGCAGGCAAAGAAATGGCAGAAAGACTGACAGGTCTTTGCAGAAACCTCATCACAATGAGTATATCGGATGAAGTAACCAAAAAGTTTGTTTCTGACATGCTTGGTCAAACTAGGGTGAGGGAAGTCGAGAGAAAACTATCTTCCGGCTCATCAACAGAAAGTGAGGTTCAAGACTTCAGTGCTGGATACGCAGAAACGTATCGGGACGTTGATTCAGACCTTTTCCCGCCGTCGCTATTATCTGTTCTACCAGTATTGCAGTATATGGCTAGCTTTCAAGACGGAAGTAAAGTGAAGGGTATAGTACCAATTCTTAGATTTGGAGAACGATGAACATGGAAAGTAAAATTGCTTCATTAGGAAGGAGAGGTGTGTTGATGCATCTTTCACGTAAATCAAGACAAGAACTATCTTACATCTGGACATGTGGACCATCACTCGAAGATGCTTTTTTCAAGTATGCGGATGCAGTAGGGGACATTATCAAGGAAGGCGATCAAACCATATTTGTAAAATACGCCCTAAGCGCAATTGAAGAATACATCAAACCTGAAGTCGGTCTTAGAGAGTCAGGAAAGCTATATTTGAGTAAGCTTGTTGATGGTATGGAAGCGGTGGCTAGGTACAATGTTGTAAGTGGCAAGGCGCCTTTTGAGAATGTCTTCGATATATACAATGAAACATTCGTGGAATGGTATAAGCGCATTGATGCACAGAACGAACCCTTAAGGATTAGCAAACCACCAGCCACTGAAGAACAAGTTAAGCTAAGGGAGACCGCGAGGATTGTCCTTCTTTCTAAAATCGCTAGCAGTCACACATTGATGATGATGGGGATAATACCCATGCGAGCTATGGAGGTGGGCTGATGGCGTCAACTGAGGGTACAAAAAAGAAAGTTTCACTAATGATTGCGGCAGCCACGTTTTTTCTTATAGCCGTTAATATGGTGTTCTATTCTGTGGAAGAAAATGAAAAACGTGTAGATGAGGAAGTTGCGTCTCTGGGAGAAGCAATGGGTGCATCGGGGGTGCAGCGAATAATAGATGACTCATCGCTCGCCTATGACATTGTGATGCGTAAATCTGGAATAGAGAAATTCATTGATGACAATATCTTGAAAAGCTCTAGGCAGTACGATGCTGATGCGGTGTTCGAAAAGATGAACCCTCTTGCAGTACAAATGGGTATCAACTTTAAAATCGCCGTCTATCAAATGGCACTCCGCTACGCCACGCTTAAAGAATGGTTTATATTAATTATGTTCTTGATTGCAGGCATGTGGGTAGATGGGTACCACCAACGTCAAATTGCGCGTTATGAGGTAGGTGTTCCTAGTGTTGGGAGAAGTCGACTGTGGTATATGATATTCGCATTGTCGACTTTGATCGTATCACTCTACCTTATGCTCCCAATTGAGGTAGGGATAATGGCGTTCTACCTCCCATTAATATTTTTCACCTTAGTAGCAGTCGGTGGAAGGTACATGATAATCAACTTCCACAAACTCTTTTAGCAGAACTAAAAAAGCCCTCATCGAAAAGAGGGCTTTTTTTGTAGGTTAAGTATCTAGTCCATGGTGATGTCGGACAAACCCGAACCAGAATCAAAAGAAAGTAGTTCAGGGGAAAGGTCATCACCCGTTGATGTTGCAGAAGAGATGGATGGCATATCATCTACGAAGCCACCAAATAATGTGCTTCTGTTACGCTTGGTGGGGCGAGTATAAGAGCTATGACCTTCAGGAATTTTAACTTCATTAGATGTAACATCTGAACCAGAAGTCAGAGCAAAAAGAAGACCTATAACAATAAAAGCTGCCAACAAAACAAAAGCCATAATGCACCACCTAGAAATACTTAAACTCAACCTACATCATTAGTATACATACTATACAGATGACGCAACCCTTATATCAAAAAAAACTTAGTAAAAAATGCAACTACAAACACCGTCTCTCAAAGAGTTGCTTGCCGTTTAAAATAGTCAAAGCAATGTATACGAAAGAAACACAACTTCAGCTAGTTGTGAGATAAGCCCTGTATACGAAAGACATCGCTAATCACACCGGGTTCAGAGAGAAGCACCACCAGTCGTGTCTGTGAAAGACATTCGATAATTGATATCGTGACAATAGACCACATCTACGAAAGACAAAGGATATACCTAAATAGGCAATTGAGACCTAGAGATACGCCGTCTATTAAAGACATAGGAAGTGCGGGAGAAATTTGGAGCCAATATACAGCTCCAACACGTTTAAAATAAAGGAAATAAAATTTAAGGGGAGGTGGCGCCACAACTATGGTGACGCAATTCGACAATAGGGTTATAGCTCGAAGTCGCTGATGTAATCGTAGACACATCCATTAATTACCTCAACAAACCCTCTATCATCAACAGAGGCCCATAATCCATTTTTCATAGTAATCGCATACTCCAGCCCTTCCACTTGTTCTATATCCAGAGTCTCCTGCTCACACACATAGAGGTACATGTCTGAGAGAGATTCATGTACCACGCAATCATTTAATAGACCCAAGTTCAATTGAGCCTTCACGATAAAGAAGTGATTGTGTTTGTTGGTGATGAAATGCATAACGAACTAATCCATAGCTTTGATAATGTAGTTTAATGATAAGGCAATGCCCAACCATGCAAGCGCGACAAGACACTCAATTGGTTGTCTACCAAAGAAAAGGGAAAGCAATAAACAGTATGACTTCTCTGGCCAGTAGCATAAGCTTAATCCACGGGAGAATACGTGAAACTTGCGTGCCTGTGGAAGTAACAGGTCTACGAAAGACAGTGATTGGTCGAAGCGTGATTTATGCACACTTATACCGTAGACGGCGCAACAATAAGCTAAAAGAGAACATCCACTCGGAAGCAGTGACTATCAGAGAATGTATAGATACGGCAGAATGAATAAAAGAAGACCGCTCGGAGGCGGCCTTGACGTTGTGTAGGAGGACAACGAATTCTGTGAGTATTTTAGTCCACCAGCGAAAAAGCTAAGAGGACAGGTGTAGCATACTAAGAGTTTTGGTTAAGGAGGTATCGCTTCAAGGTGGTGACATCTTTCTCCTCAACAAGGACAGTATTCTTTATGGAGTAGTGAAATTCACCATTTAAGTCATCGACACCATCGCCATCCCACTGCGCGGTATCGTCATCAAAATCGCCATGACACTCAGCAACAAGTGCAGCATTGCCAGCGTTTTCATCATTTGTTGCGTCTATGAGATGGATTGAGTCTTTCTCTAACCCATTGGTTTTAATTTTTAGGGTCACTAGGTAGGTAGCTAAGCTCATTGTGTTCTCCTTATGCGGCAAGTGAAACTGATTCGATAAAGTTACGGGATTCATGTATCGCTTCTGACACCATCTGACGCAGGTAACCACCGTAATTCTTTGATGGACTATCATGACTTTCAGTGCAGCCACCAAGGTAGCTTTCACCAAGTACGGTTTCATCATTACGCGCAACAACTGATACTTTCAATAAGAAGTAACGTTGCTTTTTGTCGATAAAGGCTTGGATAGTGTCGTCGATAAGTGAGTCATCCCAATACTCAACCGGAAAGTTTTCGTCTTCTAGCTCTTCAATAATCAAGGTGAAGCGAGCGGTATTGAATGTACGCTTTTTGTCGGCCAGCGCACCATACTGAGAGCCTGCATCTGCAATAGCATAGCCATCAGCTTCGAGTGACTGTGAAGTAGCTTTCACGTCTTCCTCAAGCGCCTGTTCGAAGGATTGAAATGACGACCATTCAAAATCAGTAAGCTCTTCACCAAAACATGCTTCAGCAATGACTGTCATTGTATTGTAGTGTGAGTAATGCGTGGCACAGCTATTACGTTCAATTGTTACTGTTGCGCCCTTATTGATGGCTCTTTTCACAGCTGCCTTTTCAGTGCCATTCATTAGCGTGTCAGCTAAGCGAATAAGCCCCTCTTTATCGATATCGCCGTAAAAGGCCATGCCATCCCCCTGACAAGAATTAAGTGAGTAACAGATGTCATCAATAGGGTAACCGCGTTTTGCTAGTTGGCGTGTGAAGTAAGTCTTAATAAGGTTCATAACAATTAATCCTGTTTGTTCTTGACCCTTTAAGTGTCGCATGCCGTCAGATGGCGCAAGGGGTTTAGGCATGCCGATGGCTTGTCGCTGGTGGACATGGCGATATGCATAGAGGCAATGTCTTTGGTGGAATCGCGAGGCAGGCGTTAACCCGGTCATTCAGATACCCGGATAGAGACAGTGCGTCTATCGAAGAAATGAAGTGTCAGTGCCAAACCCGGAGCGAAATGCATCCGGCTTTTAACGTTGTGTCCATGATGGAGAAAGGTAGTGATATGAGAGGGGTATAGACCACCAGCTCACACGTTTAAATTGAGCAAAAAAAAGCGCCCTAGAAATGGGCGCTGGTGGTCGAGATAGGGCTATGCGTGACAATCATCCCACAAGGAAAGTACATCATCAGGTGTGACGGCTTTATCAGGTTCATATTTAAAGTCGGTAATGTGCTCGTCAATTTGAGACTCAGAAGCATCAGAGCCAACCCAATGCTCCACCTGCTCAATTGAAAGCGAACTGCCGTGATGTTTATTAATGGTATCTTTTAGTTGATTGATTAGTGCGGTACGTTTTGACATGGTGTGCTCCTAGTTACGTTCGACATCTTGGATGTTGAGTAGCCTTATATCGATGCAGACTGTTTGTGTTTCGATACTTATAGATTCTCACCATTTGCCTTAGCGCAAGCGTGCTTTACAGGAATGTGGAATGTACGCGGTAGACAATAAGAAATTTAAAGTAAATGCAAAGCAGGAGGAATGAATGTCTATGAAAGAGGAGTTAAAAGGCTCTTAGTGGCCCGGTAATGGATGACGCCCTATGAGGTGGGCGTATCCATCATAGACAGGATTAACCTGAAATGGACAATGATGTCCCTCAAATCCCGCTACAAAGGCGTCCCAGTCCTTCCGTGCGCACCCATTAAGTAGTGCATAACGGGCATTCTCTTCATCCGTAGACAAACCGTTCGACCGCTGAAGTATCATACTGTCGGGTAAAAGCTCAGGTTTATTAGTCAAACGAACACGCATAAGGTTTATGTCGTCGATAGACATCTCCACGGCATACTGGCCGAGCTGCAATGGCGAAAACCTCATACTAAGTGGCACTTGATTATCTAACAAAATCCGATGGCCCTGAGGTCGAAACAGGTCGGGTTTATCAGTCAGGTTGGGGTGAGAAATCAGTAACATTAGTGTGTCAGGAGAGATCTTCATTTCCTTTTCAAAACAATACTTCTCGATAGGCTGCATCTTCACGCCCTGCTTAGGCAGGTTATAACGATGAACCTTCAGCTCACGGGCAGCGTCTTTCATGCTGCTGTAAGTCACATTGTTCTTATCGGTCACCATTACGGCATTCGTGTGGCGCTTTGACGTATGGAAAGGCAGGTGCAACCATTTCCTGAACCGATTGCGCCGGACAGACAGTCGGGATTCAACGGACGATAACGCTAGCCCCTGCTGCGCTGCAAAGGCCATTTTGCGAGCTCGGTATTGCTGACTAGGGAGTTGTCGCTTTACCACCTCTAACGCTTCTTCGATAGACCAACCGCAACGAATGCGTTCCTGTATCTTTTTACTGTTAAGCCCTCGTGCTCGGCACGCCTCAGTGACGTTTTTAAATCGTTGTCCACCGACGACAATGCCCGTTGCTTCTTGATGAAGGGATTGGCTACTCATTGCTATTTCCTACCATGTCCACTAATGATAATCAGTGTAAAATCGGGGAGTGAAAGCGAGTAAAATTAAGACGACGAATTTGTGACGTTAGCATGTCGCTGGTAGATACAGCGCCATTCGATAATAAGCAAACATAAAAAAACCGCCACTAAGGACGGGTAAAGGTTCGCAGGGAGGGTGCGCTACAAAGTGTAAAGGGAGTATTCAAATTCCCATATATCTGAATGCCATGAAGCCTCGTAGGTTTCATTGACACTGCATAATGTTCAAAGAAAACGTTACGCCAACCGCTGTTTAAGTGAATTGACCTCATCCTGAAGTCTGTTATTTTCTGCTAGCACGGCGCCCATACGAGAGCATTGATTTTGGAGCTTAACCTTAAGGTGCTCTATCTCTGTTGCCATCTCAATGACCAATTCAGCTGAAATAACCATATTGTTCATGCGATTTTCTTTGGCGGTATCTACCGCAGAGTCTAAACCCAAAATTTCACTCATGATGCTGATCTCCTCTAATTGATAACTCTACTATATCGCCAATCAGCATCGTGCAAGGGTGTGGGTACATAAGATGCAATGTCGCCGGTAGAAATGCTTTAGTGTGGAGGGGTGATGGAAGCGTCAATAATGCATGTCCACGAAGGAAACAAGAGGAGGTACTTCATTACTACCGAGTCCAATTGAGCGATAAGGCAATAAGTTGAAGATATAAAAAACCCGCCACTAGGCGGGAAAAGGTTCGCAGGGAGGGTGCGCTACAAAGTGTAAAGGGAGTATTCAAATTCCCATATATCTGAATGCCATGAAGCCTCGTAGGTTTCATTGACACTGCATATGATCGTTTCTTTAAGTGACTCTACGGTGTAGTCGTCGTTCCCCGTGAAGTCGTCAAACTCGATAGAGGCAAGCTGATGAGCTACAGCTCCGCGAAAGACCACATCATCTTGAACAACAACGCGTCCGGTAATAACGTCTCCGTCATCAAATGTTACCTTGATGGCATTCATGCTTGTGTTTAATGTGCTCATTTGAACTGTCTCTTTGTTTTGGTCACTGTTTATACTTATAAGTTAACACTGCCTGATATAACGCAATCCTTGAGCTGGTGAGATAGCGTGTCGCTGGTGGACAGACAAGGAGCAGGGTAGCGAAGGGGAAGCGCCGTCCATAGTGGAAACAACAACCCCTGGTCACAAACAGACACCATTACCCCGTTTAAAGCTTTTATCGCGCTGTGGTAATTAGGAAAAGAAAGTTTCAATTAACTGATAGCGCTTCTTCCCAACCCGGCGAACGGTAAACTCTTTTCTACCCAGTGTAAGTGACTCGCCTACCTCTGGCTGTTGCTTAAAGAGCGCGAGATGAGCCTGAATACTTCTATATAGCATGACTGCTTCCTTGGTGGACTTGGTAAATGATTATGAGCCAGATGGAGCTGAGGGCGCACTGGCACGTCGAACCCTCGCTGTAGCAACCTCAGAGTCAGATAGTCCATAACGTCGCTTCAATCGGCTTCTAGCCTCCTTCTCTGTTCTGCCTGAGGCACAACCAAAAGTGGCTTCGTTATCGTCAGTGGTGTAATCGAAGGTGAATATAGGCTGTCGCATGTGGCCTCCTATAGCGCGTCAATCTGAGAATCAAGTGCGCTGTCGATATCAGCTAAGAAAGCCTGAGCCGCAGCTATCTCTTTCTTAATCGCCTCAAGGCGCTGACGGGCATCCATAGCCTCACCTGAATCAAGAGAGTTGTTCATACCTTCACGTAGGAAAGATACCACTAGGTTAAGGTTAGGCTGGGGTGCAGCTCGCTCGGCATTCTCAGACGCTTCAATAACAGCTGAGGTGAAAGCTTCACGAGTGGCAACGAAAGCGTTGTAGTTATCTTGTTTGTTCATAGCGTTTGTCCTGTTCATTTCCAACACACTTAGTGTCTCATGGGTACAGGTGACGCAAGGGGAGGGGAGATTCACAGCGTTGTCGCTGGTGGATGCAGGAGCGACCGATTAAGGAGCTAATAGCTAACTCACCCTTATCTACGAGAGATGGCCTTTGATGTGATACCGTTGACATACGTCGTCTACGGTTGAAGTAGCAGTCAAGCCACCAGCTGCTACCTTCCGTTTAAAAAATCAGGTGGATACGTGGCACGCAAGCCTGCCTGTTTCTTTGTCTTCTATGCTGCAAGACAAAGCCCCTCGCTTTCCCTTATCCGCTCCTTAAGCTTTAAAAGCTCTTGATTGATGAGTTTCGCAGCTATTTCAGCGTGGTGCGTGGCGACTATCCAATTACCTGCAAGGCCTTCAGGATTATCTTGTACAAAGAAAACGTCGTCATCCGCTTCCCATGGTTGAAACTCATCAGGGTATAAGACAGCACCAGCATTGGCGAACTGCCACGGCGCTGTTAGTTCATTGACAGCTTCAGCGGAGAAACCTTTTGTATGGCTAGCGAAACGACTTTCATTAACGCACTGAAGGAGCATGCGTACCGCTTCGCCGCTAAGCGCCTTGAACTTACCGTTAAAGGCAACACGACAAGCAGTGGCCAAGCCTTTGTCAGTAAATTCAACCCTTCTATTATCACCACGGCCTGAATAAGTGACTACATTGTACAGAGTGTTATCTACACGGGTATTTGATGATAAGGCTACTGACATAGCGATACGCTCCTTACGCGAAACATGTTGTTTATCTTGAACACAGCTAGTGTCTCATGCGTGCGGGTGACGCAAGGTTCGTCATGATTAGCAACCCGTGTCGCTGGTAGAAAGTGAAGCCAATGGGGAGCGCGATGAAGGGCATTAAGGCCTGTCTCTGGGGGAAACGGCTGTGAATACTTCCGATGACAGAAGCAGTCTACGGTTGAGGTAGTGGCCAAGCCACCAGCTGACCCTACCCATTTGAAATAGGCACAAAAAAAGGGCCGCTAAGCCCTAATCTCATTTGCAAAGATATGAGGCCAAGCCAGAGCGCAAAGCCTCATGCAACGTTGTTACTCGCTGCCATACTTAACGGTGAATTGATAAGGCCCTTCTGTCACTTCTAGGTACATGTAGTCAAAAATGCCATGCGTATCACCTTCCATGTAGTAGTCAATGGAAACGCCCAGTGCCTCCATGGCTTTTAGGTGCTCCAATGCTTTACCTAACTTTTCATCAGCTACTACTTTGTGAGCCAAGTAATCAGCCTTAGCATCTTCTTTAGACATAAAGGCGCCAGACTTGGGTTGGTCACGCTGACAATTACCCTGCACCTCTTCAAAGCGCTTCCCGTCATACTTAAATAGCGTGGTAGGGTGAACGAAGGCACGGTTTCTGTCTGCACTAGCGACAAAGCTTCCGGTCTTCTCTCTCCAAGGGCAGATCATATTTGGCACATCAGAAGGTACACGAGATTTTGCCAGTTCACGGGCGTGCTCAATTGAATCAGCATCGAGTTCAAACTCGCCAAGCTCCTCACGGGTGCTCATTGGATCATCAACCTTGTCGTACATACTCGATAGGTTTAACGGGAGCTTCTTGATTGCAAATCGGGCCATGGGATTATCCTTTTATAATTTGCGGGGCTTATAGCGAAAATCAGCATCCTGACGTAACACCTTGTTTAGGGCTTCACATCGTTTCTTAGCATCGGTTTCGGACATCGCAGGCTCGAAGGTCGCCTTATCTTGAAATGCAGTATTAAGCGGTGCTTTTACAATGATGTGTGTTTCCATTGGTGTATCTCTTTGTTTATATCAGATACGTTGATCATCCCACGATGCGCAATGACGCAAGGGGAGGGCGGCAGGCAACTTACTTCGCTGGTGGACAAAACATTATCTGAGCAGGGCCATAGGCGTGTCTGTGGAAGAAAGCACAAGCGAGAAAGGCTGATGGCGAGAAAGGTCAACGAAAGAACAATTACGAGAAGGAGGGGCCTTATTCCTGTAACTCGCAAAGGCCCATGCCATATTCATCACTACGCTTCAGCGAAGGCGCGAGACGCCCTTTGCACATCATGAATGAGTGCGTCATTACTGGCATATGTCTTGTTGTGCAGGCCAGCATCATAGATATCTTGTATTTCGGAGGTCAGGGTAGCGCGAGCGCTATGAATAGCACCTTCGACGTAAGCGCGAACCATCTCTACTACATCCATTTCTCTGGCAGAAGCGCCTTCATGGACCTTTACGCGCAGACAAGGAATATTGGAATTTGTCTCTATTCCCATCTTGGTACCTTTTGTTGTTGCGCTATAGAACACGAAGAGTGCGTCTGAGTCGAGACCGGCGTTTGTCGCTAGCGCATCCATCATCACGATAGATAACTCACCCTTGAAGACGATGTAGCACTGCTCTTCAGTGGCATTAGGAAACTGAGGGTCATTTGTAGGAATGTCACCAGACCACAAAGCTGAACGCTGGTCTTTACACACCCAAGAGACAAAATTGTATGGCAAGGCCATATCGGCAAGACGGTGTTTAAGGTAAGTGCTAATGAACTGCATGATGAATCCCCTGTATGTGGTATAGGGTTAAGATAGCATTGAGTGCCATAATGCAAGGTGGCAAGTGACGAAATGGGGGCGTCTTCGGTAGACAAACACCCATTTCAGAAAAACATATACCATCACGATGCAATCACGCGATACAACACGTTTATCGACAGAGCATGTACTATCACGTTGTCTACCAGTGATACAGCATGTTTTGTTATCTGGGTGAGGCCCACTCATGCATAAAGCAAAAAAAAGCGCCGTGGTGGCGCTTTAAGGTGGAGTAGCTGGATAAGGTTCAGCGGGTGGTATCTTGCATGGTTGTGCGCGAATCAAGTGAGCGCTGTGCTGCATCCAGAAAAACCTTCACTTGCTGTATATCATTTTGAAAAACATCCAATAGCTCTTTTGAGGTAATATCGTCACGACCTGTTGTGGTCTGTGCGTATTTAAAGAACCCCTGTCTAAAGAAAGATACCAAAGGATCTAACGAGACCTGTGTATCAGCGCGAGTTACCGACGATACGGCATCCTGCATGACGCCATCAACGATGTCGCGAGACTCGCACAGAGTTTTGTAGTATTGAGAAGTTGTCATAGCTTTTCCTGTTCCTGATTTTCAACACCTTCATTATTTCACTAACTGTGGTGAGACAAGTGGGCATATTAGATTAACGCTTGTCTCTGGTGGACATGAGGGAGTTATCTGGCGCCGTCAAACTCTGCTGCAACAATGCGTGCGGTTTTATGCATTTCATCTTCATCCGCGTAATCTTTATTTTGCAGACCTGCCTCTTGTATCTGTTGTATTTCTAAGGCGATGTCTTTCATATAATCCATAGCTTCCAATGTTAAAAGCTCGCACAGGTATTCTAATGCCGCGTGCTCCTTGATAGTAGTAAAGGCCTTGGTATCGGGGAGGAAGCCTTGAGACCCATCTGTATCACGTACAACTAACACACTGGTGCCATTCTCTATGGCACTGGCAAGATCTTCCGTCAACGATGGACTCGCTGATTGTCGGCGTATTGCATTATCGTATTGGCCCTGCATAAGGCGGGAAGAGGCCTTTAGAATCATTACATCATCAAAGCGCCCAAAATAAGACACCTTTGGCTTTCCTGATTCTCCCAAAGACCAATCAACGTCTTTGGTTGGTAAGTGGCGAGCATCCAATCGGTTTTCAATGTAAGCATCAATAAATGTCATGTTAGCGCTCCTAAACTGGGTTGGCTTCAAATTCACGGGAAATTGCGACGGCAACCTCTCTCAGCTCCCTGTCAGACGAATAACTCACACTATCTAGTCCAGCAGTACGGATTTGTTCAATCTGGTCTTCTAGGCGCTTACAGCGCTCTTGGACATCTTTTTGCAAATCTTGAGCAAATCGAAGTGCGATGTCTTTCTCGCTATTAGAAAAATTCCTACCTTTACGCACTTCCACAACCGGCTTACCGTCAACAACCACGATGGTGGCAGTTATCCCTTTTAGAATCGCTTTTTCAAACTCATCACGTAGGCTAAATAGACCTTCGAAGAAACGATATCCCGCGTTAGCGACTTGCCCATCTGTTAGCTCCCCTTTGAAGGTGACCTGAGCATTACCAGCGCCGTCAAACGCCCAGTCGTATGACTCATGAGGCATCATGACAGAGCGTAATTGTGAATCAATAAATGCATCTATTAGGTGGTAACGTTTCATAGCGGTCTCTCCTCAAATCGATAGGTTTATTGTGCCCCAAGCTCCCATGGCGCAATGGGGGAGGGAAGAGCTATAACGTGTCTATCAGAGAAAAGATAAAAGGCGCATTAACGCGGAAGGTGATAAACGGTGTCGCTGGTGGATACTGCGTGAACACTCTCCGAAGAGCGCTTCACACCGTTTAAAAAAATAGTAATAGAACTAAAGTTAGAAGTTACACCGGAGGCAGGAGTGCAACAGAGAAAATGGATAATTCACCCAAACTCAGGAAGTCCAATTGAACCATGAGAAGGCCACTAAAATCACAAGAAATGCCACCACACCTAACATGAATCGAATCTTGTCACACTTTTCTTTGAATTTTCTTAACGGCGTTATTTCACCTTTTAAGAATGCATACTTGCTATTAAGTTGTTCATTTTCTGCAACGAGTGATGCCTGACTTTTAAGTAGATGTTTAATCATGTCTTCAACAGACATTTGTTCAATTTTGCTTTCGTTATACTTAGAAGGAATTTTATCAATCGGTAAAACCGCACGACCATTCTCTAATGTCTCCCAATTACCCAGCTCAAGCTCAGTTGTTTGATCATTAAAGACGTAAGGTACGCAACCAATTGTGCGGTAAAATTGGTTCCTCAAGGTCATTTCTTCTTTGGTTTTTGCCTGCCCATCAGATAATTTAAAGCTGATTTCATCCAAATCGTTAACATCCACCAGCTCTTTAAGGGTATTGAATAGTGAAACCATGACCCATTTTCCAATGCCTCTGTTCTTAGCAAAGTAAATATTTAAGAAAAGGCCGCCCGTCGAGAGAGACCACTTTGATTCGCTGATGTACCTTTCACATTTGAACTCAAATGATGTTCTTTGTTCTTTGCACCCATAACGAGGGTTTTGATAGGCTGTGACGTCTACCATGTACTTAATTGACGTTAAGGTTTGTTCGAATGATGAGCAGGTCAGGGTGCCATTGGCGAGGACGTATAAGGTCTCTTCATTTTCCTTAGTCGGTTTTACGACAAGTCCGTAAAACTTAGAGGTTTGTGTTTTTTCGAACGACATCTCGCATGTTCCGTTAAGTGTTTTTCGCCCAGTGTGTTACCAATAGCTCAGAAATGGAAGCATTAGCTTTACGCACACTGCCGCCCTAACACAGCCTCGATGTCTTTAACTAATGCCTTAGTCGCCATAATATCCTTGGTGATGGCCGCTTCTAGGCCGGTTTCTAGGATTTGCTCTATGTCGTGGGCGATACGCTCACAAAGGCTATCAATGTATTGCTGAAGGGCATCTAAAAAGCTTGCAGCGGCGACATCTTCACTGGGCTTAACGCCTCGACCTTTTTTGGTGCGCACGGCCTGCACGATACCGTTTTGCTTTAAGACACCAAACGCGGCACCTTTTGACGTTAAACAAAAGATGTCCACATTCAATTGCTTCTCGATTGGAAAGAACTGCATAGCCAAGCTATCAGCATGCGCCATAGCGATGTCACCTGAAAACGTAACAACCACCTTGCCATCTACACGTTGATAGTTAAAGTGAATAGACGGCATCTTCGCCTGTTGCAGTTGTGATTGGATAAATAAGTCTAATAACTGGTTGCGTTTCATCGTGGCATCTCCCTCAATCGATAGGGTTATTATTCCTCCATGCAGCGCAGCGCAAGGGGTTGCTTAAGGAGAACCTGCGTCGCCCATAGACAGAAGATTAAAGAATGACAAGTAAATACAAGATGTGACGTATGTCCACGAGAGACGCACAAAAGATGAGCCCTGCCATCTGCACGTATAAAAAAGGGGCTATGCGCCCCAGTAAATAATCAATAACACGCTACGCTGGTGAAGACATCTGCTTGCCGAACGCTATCATAATGTCGTCCACGGCATACCGCAGTTGTTCGTCATCGTCGAACTGCCGCGTGTGCTGGCCTGACTCATAAATATGTTTTATTTCGTCTGAAAGCCTTGTGCGCAGTGTGTTGTATTTTCCGGTAAGGAATCTGGCAACCGTTTCCATCGTCATAGCTTCGCGATCAAGAGGGGCCTCATGCATATTGGTTTTAACCTGTGGCACGCCGTTGTCGCACACTAACGTTAAGGTTGCGCCTTTCGCCCATGACTCAAGTAAAAAGTCTTTTCCGTTACTGTTAAGTAAACCATTGTCCAGCCAACGAATGAGGTTATTGATGTTGATGGGCCCATAGAATGACACATAGGTTCGGTCAGCGACGGCCTTTGGGTAAAGGGGGTCATCCATAGAGATTAAGTCAAGCTCAATCCCGCCAGACAACGCCTCGACGACCCATTCGAACTCACCATGGGGGAACCCGGCAAGCTCAAGGCGAGTTTTAATATAAGTGTTAATCAGAGCGGTGTTACTCATGGCGTATTCTCTTGGTCATTTGATGGTTTAATATTACCTCATCATTCCCGGCCGCAAGTGGCACGCGACTTTCTGCCGGTGTCGCTGGTAGACGTGAAAGCATTACCCGGTAAACTCAGGCAAATGAATAGCCCTCATTATCTTTAATATAAATCAGGCCGCTCGTGCGTTTCATACACAACCGCTTCAATGGTTTTCTCTACATCCTTTGCATAGGCACTAGCATCAAAGGAGAATAAGTCCATGGGTTGCTGAGCACTGACACGTTGAATAGCAATCTCTGTGACATTTATCTTAGTGGTGTCAGTGAGCACACATATATCATCGATAAGGGGATTTTGCTTCAGGTACAGGGCGTCAATAGTCTTGCGCTGGGTATTTACATTGTCGCTGGAAGACGTAGCAATGCTAGCAATCTGGGAAGCGGATAACTTACTCACTTTATAATGTCCTCAATAGAAAAAAGGGCAGCCATTATTAGGCCGCCAGTGATTTAGCCTGTTGCAGGTTTTGGGTAATCGCTTTTACCAATTGATTCACCTCATCGTCGCTGTTAAGCGGTTTGTTGTGTAGGCCTGCCTCGTAGATGTGCTTGATATCTTCTGCAAGCAGCGCACGAAGGGCGTTGTACTTTCCAGTGATATATTTCGCTAAGGTATCAATGATGGTCTTTTCGTAATAGCTGGCGCCATCGCGAATATGGGTAAGCACCTGAGGCGCACCATTGTACAGTGCCAAAGACAAAACGGTGCCGCCTGACAATGACTCACTGATTTTGTCAAAGTCATCCCCCCTGAAGATACACGAAGCGGTCACCCATTGCTTCAAAGCATCATGGCTCAAATCCCCAAAGAAGGATACATAACTGCGTTCACTGACGATAGAAGGATAAAGAGGATCTTTGTCCGAAACGGTATCCAATTCACCCAAGAACGAAACATCATTTACCGCCCACACAATTTCTACAGTAGGGAATTTTTCTTGCTCAAGACGTGTCTTAATAAAGGTAAAGATTAATGTTGTGTTTGCCGTTGTCATCGCCTTGCTCCGTCCGTTGTTGATAGGGTTATTATGCCTTGAACGTATATGTGGCAAGTGCAGCAAGAGAAGAAGCACAAGTCTGTGGTAGACATGATTGACAGTAGCACGGGTGAGCCACCAGCGTTGTCGCTGGTGGAATGAAGACACAAGCAGCGTTAGAAAAACGAACGTGACCTTCGCACGTTTAAGTCTCCGTCGCCGGGGCCGACAATTAAGCTGCCAGCGAGTCTACAGATCTCAAGTGTTGCGCGTCACTATGTTGTGTGGCCAAAGGCTTAATCTGTGACAGTGATGGCTCTATTTTGCTGGGGTGAATCCCGGTGAAGAGATAGAAGCGAAGTAAGATAGCGTCCGTAGGACCATTGTTGATGGCATCGCTGAAGGTAGAGCGCTTAATCCCCAACATCTCTGCGCCAATGGTCTGATTCATTTTAATCTTTTTCGCTTTGCAATCCCGAAGGAACGCCGTCCATTCGTTACAGAAGGCCCTCTGCCTTGCTAGTCGTTGTCGTTTAATGTCTACCATTGAATGTACATATCCTTGAAAATCTCAATCTGTAATATAACTAAAACCGCTGTTGAGCACTACCGGTTTCACCCAAAGCGAAGAGCTGCAAAGTCCACCAGCGACACTAAGACATACAAGTGTGTGATATCTCCGATGGACGGCGCAATTAATCATGCCGCCTGTTCAGCGAACGCTCGAATTATTTTGTCTACCTTAGCGTGCGCTTCATCAACATTGGCTGCACTGATTGCCACTTTAATGCCTGCCTCGCGTATCTGACCGATTTCATTGGCGATACGATCACATAAGGCATTGATATCCACCAGTAACGCCGCCGTGTATTGTTTAGCCGCTTCAAGCTCACTGTGAGTCAAGTCGCGGCCTTTGGTGCGACGTATACGCATGACGCCTTTAGGCTTAACAACCGTGAAGGTTACTCCTTTAATAACCGCACGCAATACATCCTCATGCATGCGCGAACCCTCACCGAAAAAGCGTTGGCTTGATTTCAATACCCCGGTATGAGAAAGCTGACCTGAGAAGCTAACGCTAACGCTACCATCAACGTCACGCCATACTGCCAGACTGGAAGGCATAAAAGCCCCATCTAGTTTTGCATGGACAAATAAGTCTATCAGGTTGAAGTTTTTCATACGTACCTCGTCGAATGTTGATAGGTTCAGTATGACAGCAGGTGCAATAGTGCAAGGGGGGTAAACGCGCAGCAGCTCATGTCGCTGGTGGAATATAGTCTATCACAGAAACAACGGTCGAGGCAGGGAGGGGAGCCCCACCCAAACCGTATAAAGATATGCATATCAGATGTCGAGAAGTAGATTCACCTGAGTATTAAGCCGCTTTGCGGTGTTTGACGATATTCTCATGCATCCACTGCCTTGTACTCATCCACTTAATACATTTCTTTGTGATGAAGGCAGCGTGCCCTCCAAAACCGTCTGTACGGTCACTGGAACATGTATGTGCCGCCTCAATGCAAACGTAATTATCACTGCTAAAGTGCTTTAATATAAGGTGGCAAAAGGTTGCAGCCGCGTAAGTGTTAATGTTTTCATCGTGTTTGAATAGAATGCCGTCTTCTGTAGCACAGAACTCAAAAGGGAGGTAAAAATCTTCCGATTCATCGAGTCCATCAAAACTTGCCACAAACTTTTTAGCAATACGGTAAACCTCACTAGGATAAGTTCGCTCGTGTGCGGTCTTATGGCTTTTTCTAAATTTGACGTCATTATCTTTAGCGCATGTTAAAACCTGAAGCGCAAATGCCTTTTCCTTTTGGTTTAGTTCAAGTTCAAAAGCTGATTTCGTGTAGTAGCTAGCCATAAATTATCTCCTTGTTTTGATACACTTAACGTATCACTGGGATGAACAACGCAAGAGCGACCAGACTGTCTTTGGGAGAAGTGCTATTGGATAAGAAAAAAAGGAAATTGAGATTAGTGTTAGCTGAAGCAGGAGAGCATGTCGCCAAGGAAGCGAAGGAAATTACAGGAAGGTCTATCACAGACTTGCCAGAATACTTCTTATCCGTCTCCATTGCCCGGTATGTCCACCAGCACTTCAAGACGCTTACCTTTTCTATGGAAGACACAATTGATGGCATTTGTGAATCATCGGGTATGGATGCCTTACAAATCTCCCGGCCCGGACGTGTAGATATAACCGTAAGGTCACAGCGAACTGGAAATGTAAGACATGCCATCGAGCTAAAGCGGAGCTATAACTGGGAAGGCCATATCGCTGACATAGTGCGATTAGCAGAGTTGTCGTTGGCTGCACCCGCTGGGCACGCGCTGGAGAGGAATTTTATGGTTATGCTTGCCGCTGCCTCAGAAAGTGCGTCAGAGACCCGCTGGAATCGAATAGCCGAATACATCAGTGATATATTCGGCGATAGCATTGCGTTAATTTGTACGCCAATTATTTTTGAGAAAGGTATGGATAGCACCCGAATGGGCAAAACATACGGTAAACCACTTATGGGTGAAGTATGGGAAGTAGGGTATATAGGGTAGAGTACCCACCTGCTTTCGAACACATGTTGGCAGAAAGCAGGTGGAGTTATCTAATCTGCTAGCGAATCCATAATGGACCGCGCTTTTTCTTTAACTCGTCTAACACTATTTTCTGCTACCTGAGTCTGACCTGTTTCAACAATTAAGACGCCATGCTGAGACAGCGTTCTGGCCGTATCTGTAACAAGCGCATCCACCTCACTCCTTAATCGTGAAAAACCAGCAAACATCAATCCATTAATCTTAGCAGTGCTTACGTGAGGCACAACACTCATGTTACTGGGCTTGTGTTTGTTTGCACCGTCACTTTTATCTTCGATAGAAATGAAAGCGCCATTTTCAATAGCCTCAATGGCTAGGCGTGCATCCTCTTGAGATAAGCGGCGGTTTGCTATCGATTTCAAGATATCATCTGACAGTCTGCCGTAGAACGCCATGGAGTGCGTGTCGCTGAAGACAAAACAAAAGCAAATATCTGAAGAAGGCAGACCTTTTTCTTCAAGATACATCGTAAAGTATACATTAAGCAGCGTTTTCATATAAAAGACTCGTGAACGGGTATAGCTCTAATATGCCAAGCATTACTTTCCAGCAAGGCTACATAGAACGTCCACGATAGAAGCAGTGCAAGACCCAAATACAGTGACACAAAGACTCACTCAGTGGGCCTTGCGATAAAACGCTCCCACGTTTGGCGCTTTAGGTCCTCTATCCCGGCTACCGAAGAAAATACCCATACATCAGTCCCAGTCACCAAAAAAGACAAACGCCTCACCACTGCCATCCGGTTCAAGGTGAACCGTGGCAGTGATGTGGTGCATTTCAATATCATGCTCTGGGCACTGGCATTCTTCATGCGTTCGGGTAGCGACAGTCACGAAAGACATGGCTTTATTACATCACCTTCTCACGCTGCGCTTTAATTGACTTCATAATCGGCAAAACAGCCCGATTAAGATATTGGTATACAGCCATCGCGCAGGCAAAGAGAACTAACGCATTGAGGTATTGTGAATCAAGTGCATAGGTAATGATGAAATACCAAGCAACAACAACCCCACCTACAACGAGTAACACAGAGATAAGTGGGTTTGACATTAATAGTCGAGCCGATGAATTGGCTATTTGGTGGTGCATATTAACCTCTTAGAGTGTTCAAAATACATCTATAGGGTAATTACACATTTAGGTAATCATGCGAAATAAGAGGCTGATTTTATGTCTTTGATGGACAACGCAGGTGGGCAGCTCAATAATCAGGCGGCCTCAGCCTGCGTATCAAAAGCGTCGACGATAGACTCAACGGCACGCGTCAATGATTTCCCGTCAGCGTATTTTACTGTATCGATACCTGCCACCTTAATTTGAATGCACTCATCACGTAACTGTTGCGATATCATCAGCGCTTCAGTGGCCAGACTTTGCCTCAGATTAGTCAGTGCATATAGCTCCTTTTCCGGAAGCGCAAACGTCTTTGTTAATTCAAAAGACATTCCGCGAGTGTCATGTTTAGGCGCCGTGTCAGAGAATTTGATTGCAATGGTTGCGCCACGCTCTTTGATTGCCCTGACTGCATCCAATCTGGCATCGACACTAGCAAGCAAACGATTGGCTGCCTCTACGAGCATAATAGAAGAGAAATGACCGTAAAAGGCAACACCACTATTTCCTTCATCACTGATTGAATAAGCAGGCCCATCGCTAGGTAAGCGAAATTGGCGTAAGCGGTGAGCTAAAAAAGCCTCAATAAGTGATGAGTTTTGCATTGTGATGTCTCCTTCATTTCATACTTTTAGTATGCCATGGGTATTAATATCGCAAGGGAGAAGGGGTGGACCGAGCGAGTCCACCAGAGACGTGATTAAACACAGGCACCCTTGGAATATTTTTCAAGCTTCATGGCATTGAACTGAGTTGCTTTCATGCATACTTGTTCATACCCAGATTCATGGATGTGCAAACATACATCAAGCACGCTTTCAGACTTTGTTTTAATGTATACGAGAAGGTTATCTATCAGCATCTCTATGGCCTTCATCTCCTTCCCGTTTAAATCAGTAAAGCCTGTGGCGTGGCACTCCATAAGATCTGTTAGAGGGATGTCAGGCTTAGCCGATGGCACCAGCTCAATGCTAAAGCCTTTCCAAATGGCATTTCGAGCGTGAACCGATGCATCATCATCGAGCAGTACATTGACCGCTTCCAATAGCGCGACTCGCTTGAATTTCCCGAAGAACGCCAGCCCAATGTTAGGGCCACTAAGGTTAACGCGATAACTCTCGCAAGGCAGCATGATGGCATTACCTTTGGTAAGACGTTGCTGAATATAATTATCAAGAATGGGGGATATAGCTGCTGACATAAAGGTCGCCTTGATTGTTTTCAATAGCGACCATTGTACTAATAAGAAAGACGGCACAAGGTAGGAAAGCGACGTTTATCGTAGTCCAAGGTGGGCAATCAATAGGGATTGTACCGTCTTCAAGCAAACCTTACCTCACATCATGAGTAAGGATTGAAACCTTCATCGCGATACAACTGATATTCGATCAAGCTTAGGAATAGACCGGCAGACGTCATGACCCAAGCGAAAAATAAAAGAAAAAAACGAACGTTCTCGTCGGCTAACAACCCAAGGTGAGCACTGAAAGGCAAAAGGGCTTGTGCAATAGGCCCAAGGGAAAGCAGTACAAAGATAGCTAGGAAACGATAAATTTGCATAAAAAACCCTATTCGTTTGAGTGGTGAATACGAGTGTAACGCCTCTGGAAAGGCTGTGGCCGTCATTAAGATAGTAACTTTATGGTGTTATCGGTGAACCACTGTATGGCCTAATACCGTACCTAACTTGCCATTTGGTAAAGTTTCACCTTGTAGAGGTAACTCTACCCTCCCGACCCCTGCTAGATGGCAGGGGTTTTTTAATGCCTTGAAGGCAGGGAAGAGGGTGACCGCCCGGAGGCGGCCTAGCGCTGCGTAGGAGGACAACGAATTTGGTCAATAATTGATGAGGTAATCATGCCACAGCTCCCAGCCGGGCAACCCATCAAACCGCTTCCCCCATGGACAATATACCTTCAGGTATATTGTCCAGTCGCATTGACGAAGCTCAATGCCCCGGCGCACCTTGCGACGAAGAAAGAATAATGAAAGAAAAAATACAGGTCTAGAACCTCTGTTCAAAAGGCTATCTCTCAAAGACCTGATTTTATTTTTTATGAAATTATTCTGGCCAGAACATCCATCTAACGTTCGGTTTAGCGAATAGCTTGGAAAAAGGGGGGCATCGCCACGCGAACCTGTTATGTCAACGAGTAGGTTTTCTCATATGGTGAAAACAACCTAAGCGTTAGCGTATCCACCAGCCAAGAACACCAAGTTTAAGGCAAAAAAAAGCGCTCAAAGGAGCGCTAAGGGTAAGTCAGATTTAGAATTGGTGGGAACTAATCACCAATAAAGAAAGCATAGCAGTAGTTTTTTGCAATTGCGTGAAATAAACCCCTGAATTTATGTCCTTAACAAATTAGTGTAAAGGTTAGGCTGCCAGACGATTAAAAGCAGAACCTTGAATGACCTTCAACATGAAACGCTGTCTCTCGTCTAATGTGCGCTCCTGTTCCGCACGCGTGCTTGCAGCATTGAAGCGTTTAGTTAGACGATTGAACTCACTGACGGTTCCTACATCGAAGAACCGACCTCGATACATGCTACTCAATGTTTGCATATTCACCATGGCCTGTCGCGCAAGTGGCTTCTTACCTTCAAAATATCGACTGTAGTTCATAGTCTCTCTGTCGATGGAAACTTCTGACTTTAGTCAGGAGAGGAAATCGACTTGACAAATATAACTGTATATATGACCATGTGTATATGGTTGATGTCATATTTTCTAGAAACTCTGTATATCAAACTGCATACCATGTGGTTTGGTGTCCGAAGTACAGAAAGCCTATCTTGACTGGGCAGGTCGGAGAGAGTTGTTCGCGCCTGTTCGATGAGATTTGCGATGCGAATAGCTGGCCTGTCATCACAAAAGAAATTCAACCTGATCACATACA
Source organism: Theristus sp. LFF4_11 (assembly GCA_030248135.1). Taxonomy (NCBI): domain Eukaryota; kingdom Metazoa; phylum Nematoda; class Chromadorea; order Monhysterida; family Xyalidae; genus Theristus; species Theristus sp. LFF4_11. The sequence goes on from JASANC010004355.1 coordinate 177,944, forward strand.
CCTCTTTGTGTCGATACCGCCGTCAATATCTGTCGCGAATGCAGTCAAAATCCTAAAAGGTTCAACCGCTCGAAAGCTGTTTACCTTGCACCCTGAAATTAAAAAGGAATTATGGGGTGGTTCGCTTTGGTCGCCCTCTTACTATGTTGGCACCGCAGGCAATGTAAGTGCTGAAACCATCCAGCGTTACATCGAGCGCACTGAACACATCAAGGGCCGTCGATAATGCTAAGGACAATATCTATCAAGTTGCTGGTATCAACCCAAACGCATGATGCGCTGGATGCTGTTCGCTACGCTTTTGCTAATGCTTGTAACGCTATCGTCCCTTACGCCAAAGATAATCGCATATTCAACAATGTGAAGCTGCATCACCTGTGCTACTACGACATCAGAGAAGCATCAAAACTAGGCTCTCAGTTCACCTGCAATGCCATCAAAGCAGTGACGGGTAAATACAAGGCGCTAAAGCTGAAGAAGTATCAGGCTGTGCCCCATATCCAATTCAGGCCGAAGTCCGTCCACTACGACAAAAAGACCTACACGCTGAAGAACGACAATACAGTATCACTGTCTACACTAGGAAAGCGTGTGGACGCCAAGCTGATTTGGGGTAAACATCAGAAGGCACTTTTTGATAAGGGTTTACCCAAAGAAGCCGAACTGATTTTCAAAAACGGCACATGGTATTTCAACCTTGTTGTTGAGCTCACCACACCTAAACGTTCCCCAAGCAATAAAGTCATGGGTGTCGATTTAGGTGAAAACAACATTGCTGCCACCTCAACAGGTAAGTTGATAGGTGGCGGTAAACTTCGGTATGACCGAGACCGATTTCTTGCAATACGCCGTCGTTTGCAACGCAACGGGTCGCAATCAGGCAAGCAATTGCTGAAGCGACTCTCTGGCAAAGAAGCGCGACACGTTACGCAGGTTAATCATCAGGTGGCCAATGCGGTTATCGCAGAAGCTATCGAACACAATATCGGTGTGATAGCACTGGAGAAGCTGACCAATATCCGAAAACGCATCAAAGCAGGCAAGCGCGTTCGCGCTCGACTGCACCGCTGGGCGTGGTATCAGCTTCAGACGTTTATCGAATACAAAGCACAAGCTATAGGTATCGAGGTTGTCTATGTCAATCCAGCGTATTCGAGCAAAACGTGCAGCAAATGTGGTGCCATTGCGACACGCAATAAACACCGATTAACCTGTTCTTGTGGAAACCGGGCGCACAGTGACTTAAATGCGAGTCAAAATCTTGCTTGGTTGGGCGAAACTGCCGTTTCGTCTAGGGGCGCAGTAAATCGTCCTAATGTGGCAGCGTAAGCTGACCATAATAAAAAGCTTCTGACTTTAGGAGTTGTTTACAGTTCGCTACCTCACATCATTACATGCACTTGTATCGGCACTAAGCCGAATTACTAAAGTCTGGTTGATGTAGGTATTGTTGCACTCATTGCGATTCAGCAAGTAGGTAAGGTGAATCCACAGTGGACAAGCAATAGTGCGATATTAAGGTAAGAGTCCTTTAGGAATAGAGTCTATGGTTGAAACATGACTGTTAGGTAGGTATACGCATAAAAGGAAGGGCTGCGAGGCCCTTCAATTTAGCTCAAGCACGCCAATTAATGCACCTGACCAGTTAACTTCACCTGCAAGCGCATTAACATCATCACTTTGCACTGTGGCGGTAAAATGAGATATCGCCTCGACGCCTGACATGACATCAAACAGAGCAGGCTCTGAAAAAGTGACCTGCGCTTGCTCACCTCGACGTGTTATAACTACCTCACTGCCGTTCGGTAATGTAATTGGCATAAATGAAATACCAACCTGTTTACCGGTGCCTCCCACACAGCGCCATGAAATACCGAAGTCATAATGCAAATTTTCACCGCGAGACGCCGTAAGAGAAATAGCGCTTGGGGTTTCAAGTACCTCGCAATACTCACCAAATGAGATGTTAATAGGTATAGATATATTGTTTTGTGCTTGAATAGACGCTGATGGCGACAGCGTGAATGCCACCATAGCGCTAGGAGCAATGTAATTAAGGAAGTTCAAAAAATTGCCTGCTGGTGGTAATTACATGAACTCCATGCCTCCACCTTCTACATTGGTTCCATCTGGCAATCCGACATATACCTCTGCAATCGTAAATGAACTGAATGCTTTAGTTGGTGCGGCAAGCGTTTCAATGTCGTTGACAAGATGCGCAGTAAATTCAACCACCAATGTTTGTTCACCAGTAGCCGGAGCCAAAATTTCTAGAGGAAATTCATCCATGATGTTCTCAGGAGTTAAAGCATCACCACGAGCTGTAAACACAACTGAACCATCAGAATGAAATAGTGGAGGAATGCCGATAGTGATGCTGTCATCACTATAGGCAAAATTACACACAAGAGTAACACTGAAATCTATAGAACGGCTTTGACCAATTAATGAGTTGGTGAAATCCAAGGCTACGGGCGTGTCAGATACGCTACAAATGGTTGAGAAGCCTGTCTCAACAGGAAACTGTGCAGCACTTTGCGCCATCGAAGAAAGCGATGTCGCTGATAGAGCCAAGGCCAATAAAGTAGATTTAATTTTCATAGTTTTTCCTATGTTGTTGTTAAGAAGCTCATCTTTGAGCTGGTTTAAAAAATTAGTTATCACATGAAATCTGTGTTTTTGTGTACACCGCAGACACTGTAAGCAATGTATTGCAAATAGGTTTACCATCACGAGTTACGCTCGCTAAATACTCGCCAATAGGTAGTGATTTAACAAAAAAACCAACCTTGTCGAAAAAGGCAAAAGTTTGACCCCCTACGTTAAGCACATCTCCCTTCTTCCCATCTGAGAACGTAAAGTTGGCCCCCGGTGAGACAAATTCAGCCCGAACCTTATAGGCCCCAATTCTCCCTGAAGAAAATGTCGCTGACGGCGAAGCAAGAGAAGAGGAAATGTCACGGGAAGACAGAGAAAACGTTGTGTCTCTGTATGTGGGAAGATTAAGCGCTGTGCTGTGTCCATCATTGACTTTGGACTGTTGAAAGTGACCACTGACATGGATATCACCACCTTGCGCCTCTACAATACCAATTGACTGAGCACGGTTGCGTATCGCAGACCAGTTGTTGCCATCAAAGATAAGGCTACCGTTGACATCTAAAACATGCTCGCCGCGCTCCGTGTTGTATCTTGCATTTACCCGCATTGAAGGTGTAGCGGCCGATACCTGAAGTAGACCGCCTTGTTCGCGAGAATGCGATGCGTTGTAGAGCAATTGCATATCATCGTAATCTTGTGCAGCGCTTATATAGCCTCGTACATCGTTATCTGATACAGATAGCGAAGCACTGCCTAAACCATTAAAGGAGAAGCTTAAGGTAAGAAAAAAGCTGGTCTCTATGTCATTGCGTTGGATGTTGCCGGATAGAGAAACGCCATTATTGAAAGTGGTGAAGACAGATCCTGAATAAACATCCCTATTTTGCCGATTAATGTAGCTCCCAGAAAAACTCACGTTCCCAATGCGATAACTTGCACGCACGGTAGAGAACGTTCTATCGGAGAAGTTATCTAGCGTTTTATCGTCTACGTAAGACGCTGAAAAGCGGAAGTGCTTGTAGGAATAGTTATAGCCTATATCCAACTGAGACCCGGTATCGGATTGTGAAAAACCGCTTATAAATGAACCGTAAAGTGTACTTATTCCACCGTAGACACCTGCTATATAATTGTTTTGCGTACCAAGGAAAGAGGTGTTCATCCATATGCTGTCCGTAATCCCGTACTCAACATTTGCAGCAAGACCGTAGTCGTAGCGAAAAGGGCCACGGTTAAATTGTCCAAACGCCACGTTGACGTTGGTATCACCTTCAGGAAGCGCCTGACTGTCGAAATAAAATTGATAGTAGTCGGCTGTCTCAGAGTTTTTCCTTACTTCGATATCCATATAGCCACTACCGAAAATGTCTTCTATCGCGAACTGGCCTGCGCCCTGAAACCCTTTATAGATGGTTCTTCCATTAGCAATGATTTCCAGCTCTGTATGACTTTCAATATCGATAGACAAATCATGAGATAGCCCATAGACATCATTTAAACGCGGATCGGTAGTGAAGTACCCAATGCCTGCCAAGCCATAGTTGCCGCCCCAAGCGAGACGCGAAGTATTAATATCCCCAACAACAATTTCATATTCATCAACAATGTTTTCATGAATGAATTGAATGTTTTGCAGCTCGCTGCCACGTCCTTCGTAGTAATCAGTACGGGCGTTTAATGTGCCCCAAGGGGTAGAAAGATTGTTATCGAGTAAAAGAGAGCGCCTATTGTCTAACCTGCCGCGATAATTAACCCAATAGGCCCATGTTTGTTCGGAGGCACCTGAAAGGTTCACCGAATTAGACATCAATGAAACGCGATTATCACTCGACTGAAAACTGGAGAAAGGATAAATCTGAACGTTAATACCGCTCTTCTGCACTTCTGCAAAGTCCTCAAGGGCAATACATTCGCCACACTGGGGGATAGTTTTACTGGCCACCTGAGCAGTCAAGCCTAGTCTCTCGAAGATAGGGATGGGGATATAATTTTTGCCTTCGAACTCATAAATGAAGCCGGATACTTTTTTGTTATCAAGCAGCAACTCACCGAAGAACGCAGAGGCGTCAACCGGAGACGATAGCAGTAAGGAGCTTGAAAGTAGGGCGCATGAGAGAAGGCGAAGCATGGCATTTAGTTACCTTTGACGCCTATTTTAAAGTTGTAACCGCCACCGATTTTAACAATGACATAGTTTTTGTCAGACTCGTCGGGCGCTGCCATGAACGCAACGTTTATTGCTTGTTTCTCACCCGGCCCTAACTTCTCAATGACTGGTGGGTAAACCATTAGGTTGTCATTATCTGAGTATGAGGTTACGTAAGTTGCTTTATCTGATGTATTTTCGACATAAATGACACTAGGTACGCCGACACCCACATTGGATAGATTCATCGGGTAGGCCCTAATGCCCCCAGCCATCGCTGCACTAGAAAGCGTGGCCGCTAATATCGCCGTAGAAAGGAGTAAATTCTTAAACATACGTATCCATATCACCAAATAATATGGGAAAGGATAAAGGAAGTATTATTTGTCACATGTGTATTAAGAGCCTAATTTTTTGGGCTTAACGAAATTGGTCCGATGTCTCTGATGGAAAAGTAACAGGCATAAAAAAACCGCTCTTGGGCAAGAGCGGCAAAAAACAAGGAAACACTCACAATCCAACAGCATGCAAAGAAACCGCAAGCTTCGGATGTAGGTATAATAACGCGAGCACACGGTGAGAAATGACAATAAGGCCCCTATTTTGAGGCCTTAATTATCTCTGCAATGCTGACAGCATATGTCTTATGCAACTAGTGCAACGTGGTAGACGGTGATGGCAGCTCGGCTATAACAGCCTTTACCATAAATGACGTGTCTGACGAAGTGGCCATGCGCACTTCACGAATCAAGCTTCTCACTTTACGACGACGCTTAGCGCGATCCTGACGTAAATATCTGCCACTCATGGCAGAGGCATGGCGCATTACAAAGTTAACATTAATAGCGAGTTTCTTATTGTCGATGTATTCATTTAATGTCATTAGACTTATCTTCTCCTACTGGTTAACAAGGTGATACGTGTAGTACACATGTGAGCCATTTCGACGAACCACTCTAACAGCACGGGTGCTGCCTATTTCTTTTAAAGCCTCGTAGTACTTAGTGGTTATCTGATTATGTGTGCCGTACATGACGTTCTCTCTGTATCAATCGATAGGTCTATACTCTCACTTAATGCGATAACGCAACCGCAGCAGGTAAAACAGAATTTGTCTCCGATAGATATGCATTGCCTATACAGCAATGTCGCTGGTGGAATTATCAAGTGATGAGCAGGAAAAAACCGCTTAGATAAAGCGGTCTATAAATTCTAGGAGCGAGAAGATGAATTATTTATCTGAAGTGTTTTTGTTAATAATCGCAGATAGTAAAATTATAACGTCATGCATAGAGCCATTCTCAATGGCCTCAAAAGTTTCTTGAGTAATAGGAGATATAGTTGGAGTCGCACATTTGTAACCCATATACTTTTCTTTCAAAAATGGTAAATGCTTTTTTATCCAACCAGTTTTATTTGGTTGAAGTTCATCTTTACAAACTAACCAAAAGATACTTTCTCTTCCGCAACTAAAAACAAAATCTTGCTCTTCCTCGCTTTCGAATGTCATATGACGGGTAGCAAGATCGAAACAATCGAAGTAACGTGCGACTGATTGTTCAATTGAGTTTTCCGAAGTAGATAACTTGTGCTGTTTTTGTTCCACAATGATTCTTCCTGTGTGTTGAATTAGATTAATACCATAATTCCCAAATCGATAGTTAAGTGTAAATAAGACTGCTATTTTCGTTCTTTAACGACGTCTACCCCAGAATCACTACCATATCACTCTCTTGTTCAATGATAGTAGGGCGACGGTGACCGGCTTCCTCTAATAGGGCTTCTAACTTCATTCGGTAATATTGCGTAGCGAGCAGTTGGCCTGACGCCACTAAATCCCCTTTTTTTCGCAAAGACGATTCTCATCATCGCGCATATCCATAATTAACCCACGTAACTGTTCTTTCATAGCTGTATCCTTTGAATACCTGACAGCGATGATGCGTTACCTATCTCTGGGAGACACGGTTAAAGCCGAGGCCATTCTTCAAGCCTACAAAGATGACCCAGCATTTGAGACGGCAACTAAACTATATAAAAAGCAAAAAAGGGCGCGAACGCCCTAAGCAATAGCTACAGTGTGAGCCGTTTCGCAATTTCAACTAATAACACGGCTTTAGGGTAGCGGCTGGCTGGCCATGGGTCGATTAAATCCTTTTCAAAAATGGAATGTATTGGCCAACAATAAAAGTCAGCTCTTCCGTATCGGCGACGTTGAAAAGTGACTTCGTTGTAGATATCCGTTGCCTGTTCTTTGATAGTCACAGGTAGCGCGTCAAAAACTTTGGCCGCAGAACGCTTTTCACAACCATACTGCGCAAAAGCATCTTTCCAAAGCCCAACAATAGCTTCTCTGTGGTTAACTGGTGTGCAAGATGCAAAATCCATATTGACCTCTTTTTGAGTTTTTAACATTGTCTGAATCCCTTATACATGAAATGTCAGTAAGGGCCATGGCGCACCATGTTCAGGGGTAATAAATCGATGACCTAAGCCTGATAGTAACTCTAGTCCAGCATCAGTAATCTCTTTATAACTGAAGCTACCGTCGTTCATCAATCGCTTAATATGGTCTTTATCACCGAAATAAGCATCGGCGGCACCCGGACATTCAGGTTTGGCCATCGCCCAAAGTGAACCATTTTCATCACTGTAGATATCCCAGTTCGCATCACCAATAAAGGCTAACTTAAGAGACGCGAGACGTTTACGTGCAGGATGTTCCATGAACCTCTTTCCACTGATAATGTCGATGGAATAAAGTTCTCATAAAACACAACAGCGCAAGGGATGTAAAACGGTCAATCGTAGAAAATGAAGAATATCAGTTGGTAAGCTCTGTCCATGAAAGAATTAGATGCAACACGCCAATTATTCGTACCTACAAAACAAATACGCCTCAACAAGTGAGGCGTAAAGGGGAAAAAGACTCTTTAAAAGCTGTCTGGGTCTTTCAGAGAAAAGCTAACCTATCATTAGTAATTCGTCACTTTCCTGTTCTATGATAGAAGGACGGCTGTGGCCAGTTTCTTCAAGTAAAGTTTCTAGCTTCACCCGGTAATACTGCGTAGCGAGCAGTTGGCCTGATGCCACTAAATCCCCCTTCTTTTCGCGAAGACGCTTTTCGTCATCGCGCATATCCATAATTAACCCACGTAACTGTTCTTTCATAGCTGTATCCTTGTGTGAAGAAAAAGGGGCCTAAGCCACTTTCAGGTGTAAGAATGAGTTTTGCTCGTCAATGAGCGCTTTTTTGACATCTTCAATGTCACCGTCTATTGAAGAAAAGGGAATAGAGCAACCCAACATGTGAAACCCATAGGTGCCAACACGGACAGTCGGCATGCGTATCTTCACCTCATCGATATTACTGGCAAATAATGACATGAGATTGTTCTGTTCAGCGTACACATATGCAAAAGCCGTTAGTGGTTCATTGTGGGAAAACTGAGTTTCGGTATTTCGGCACAGGTTATATAAGACCATCTTCGCTCTCTCGTAATTACTGTATTACCAATTACTCTAATGCACATCGGGAGGACACAAGGGGAATAAGGGCGTGAATTTGTGTCGCTGGTGGACTCACTAGGGGAAAGCAACAGGCCATAAAAAACCCGTCTCATGGACGGGCTTTAAATTATTCAGCGGTCATCTCGGCCTCTACGAGAGGCGGGAATTGTTTGGCTATTTTAGCTTTCGAACGCTCTCTGAATGAGCACATAAACTCGTCTAAGCGCTTTTTATCTTCAGGGCGAGGGTTCTTGCTAGAAAGAATAAAGCTTAACGGTACTCTCGATACGCGTGCCATTATACGTCTCCCTCTTTGAAAAATACGGTGTCAATAGAGGAATTTTGCATTTTGGTGTCTAAAAAGTCAACATATATCGACGCTAGACGGGCGGTAGCCACTAGCAATGACTCATGGCGATTCTCATTGCCAACCGCGTCATTAAAGGTGTTTGGCTCATTACTAGTCAGTACCAGCACCCCTAACGGGTCAGCTCCATCCATATAGTCATTGGTAGACAGAACAGGTACGCCAATTACACTGTGGTAATATTCGTTATCGGCATCAACAAGTTGCGAGAAAGACGGTCTAGTGTTGGCGTTGTTGATGTCGTTCTCGATGATGAAATTGCCTGTAGAGAAAACCTGACCTGCGAAGCCTTCACGTCTACCCCATGAGCGATTCTGCTCGTGAATGCTTCCTACTTTACGGCGAAATGAAATATAAAGGCGTTCGCTTTTCTTATCCCAGAAATAAAGGGTCAGCATGAGCTTCGACGCGTTAGTGCCGTATAACAATGGTAGGTTCTTCGATAGAGGCGTTAAAATCTTCTTTAATCCAGCTTTGTATTCTTCTTGAGAAGACGGTATTGAATTGCCGCCAATAGCCGCACGCAATTCAGCAAGCGAATATGTCAGGGCAAGTGTTGTTGCCTCAATAGAGGAATCAAGGAACTCTAGACTTTCCCGCATTTCGACGTTTTGCTTCGCTATTTTATCTTTAACGTCGTGTGCTTTTTCCACCTGCTTAAGCATGTCTTGAAGCAAAAACAACGGGTTTGAAGGCGGTTTGGTGGTAATGGTGTAGTAAACACTCGCGAGTGTTGTGAATGCTAGCAGTGTCACTAACCAGCCATATAGCTCGTTCCCCATATTGCTTTTATACGTGAATATGACCGAAAACATGAGCGGAGCAATGATGCTGGCGTATACGGTTAATCCATTCTGAACCCAGTGATTGACGTGAAGAATTTTACGGGCGCTCTTTTCTGCCTCGTTGATGGCGTCATGCACGTCAGCAGTTAGATTTTTGTTGGGCGTTGTCATAGCTTGATTCCTTGTCATTGATACCATCCATAGTACCCCAGTACTCTATATGACAAGCCCCACAAGAGGAAGCAACTTATAAGTGCGCTTTGTATGGCACGTCCACCAGAGAGAGCAGTAATCAGCTGTTGGGTGTGTCGCTGGTGGACAAGGATAGGGAAGTGAAAGGGGTCTACTATTACGCGTCTAAGAACGCATAGGCAGGCTTAAGATCGTCCTCATTGTGTGTAATCCCTTTATTCATTTGAATATAGAACTCACACGCTTCTTTATCGCTTTCAAACTGATAGATATTAAGCAGCAAGTTCAACCGTGGAAATATACCGCCTGATTTAACCATATCCCAATACAAGTCCCCAAAGACAGGGAACTGCCCTTGTTGGAAGGCAGCAATGGCGGTAAGCCTTTGCAGGCCGTCTAATACCATGCAATTATCCATTTCATGTTCAGCACTTGATAAGTCATAGAAATGAATTTTCGTTTCACAGCCTGAAAGAAGATTTTCTACGAACGTAATCTGCATTTGTTGCGTCCACTTCGTATTCTCTCGCTGAAACGCTGGTGTCATGCGCGTCAATATCTCTTCAGGAGACAGGTTTTGTTCGTTCGCCGCCTGAGAGACATCGAGGTTATAAAGCAAGATCCCAGTATCGGGGATAAAAATCTTCTTAAAATCGACGTTCACTGAATAACGAGGCGACACGTTAAAAGCGCTCTTAGCAATGATGGATTTTAATTTTTGTAAGTGTTCGTTCATTGTAAACCTAAACGTTTATATTAGTTAGCTTTAGCGCAGAATGCGTGATTAAAAAGACCACGTTGAAAGTCGGAACTTAGCTTTCCAACACTCTCAAATTCATAGTTACACAATGACCTTGAAAGTCTAGCAGGAACAACATCTAACATTTCCAAACAACGTTCCGAAAAGCCGTCATAGTTGCCGTTCTGGAAGATAATAGACACACCGTGATGCCCACCGAGGGTGTAGTGCTCATAGACCACACCGAGGCTGCCAGCTGGGTTACCAAGGCAAGGCACGCCAATGGTGCATACCATTCCTAATGGAAAAGCGCTGTGCATAGTGTTAGGCGAATCTTTCATATGACGCTACTCCTTATGTTGAAACATAATAATACGTTTTGTCGATAGCTCCACTCTACCCTGTTCGTGTATTACACAAGGGCAGGATGTCAGGTCCATGGTGGATAATGTACAAACTGACTCGGACACAGCCTCTAATCACTATTTCTACTTTCTCTGAGAGAAAGAGTTCATGTCTAAGTCTAGCTGGCCCTACCGCGATGTATTGTAAAGGAGAGTCAACGATGGAAAGCCAATTAAGAACATAATTTGTACAGCTTAACGTTGAGGGGTGGCGCATCCTTGCGCCTGCCATGAACACGGTTTAGAAATTAGCGAGTGATAGTTGTTTTCGAGGTTGATAGAGACGTTCACTGCTAGGGAAGGCCGAGAGACGCTGGTTAATATCGGCGCAAGCTTTTGCGGATACTTCCGACCCAATAGCATAGCGGTTAAGGTTTAATGCTGCTTCCAATGTGCTACCAGAACCTGCAAACATATCCATAACGATATCGCCTTCATCAGAAGAATTGGCAATTAGGGCCTCTATCAAAGACACTGGCTTCTCAGTGGGGTAAGCGCCTCGAACGCGTTTATGCCTGAGTACATCAGACCAGCCAAGGTTATTTAAACGTCGCTTTCCCTTGTCAAGGTAACAAATCACCTCATGTTGATTGCGCCAACTATAGCCCATGCCGATCGATTCCTTGTCCCAGATAAGCAGCTTTTTCCAAGTGAACCCACAAGCCATAGCAGCTTCACGTATAACGTAATGGGTTTCTTGGTCGCAAATCACATAGCAATGACTATCAGGCTTAAGAATTCTGTACATGTCTACTACAGACTCGGCTAACTTCTCATTGGATATAACAGGAAACCAATCACTTGTAAGGCGTGTGGTCGTGCCCACGGCCCGGTGCTTCTCCAAAGAAGAGTAGGGAGGGTCTGTTACGATTAAATCTACAGACTCGTCTTCGACATCTTTAAGGAGCGTGAGGCTGTCTGCATTAATTATCTGATATGCACTCATAGATTACTTCTCTTTGGTATTTTCTATATGGCGTTGCGCAGCTTTAATTGCTGCCTCTTCACTACCAAACGTTCTCGGCCCTTTTTTACCCATGAGCACACCTCCATCAATCAACACAATATATGGACGTGCCGCCTCATAATGCCTTTCCCAGCGCTTTGCCTCTATTCTCATAAGCTTGTTCTAATCCTAAGCGCTATTGGGCCAATCAGCTATTACTGCCTGTATGCCGTTTCAACCGGAGATTCTGCAATACGCTCTCCTGTTTTAGCGTGCTCAATCCACGCACGCCAACCATGGTTTGAAACATTTTCAAACGCTTCATTCGCTTCAGAACGCTTTAGAGGACCACTAAGAGCAGTGCGCACCTTACTGAATATATTTGGGTTGCCTGCCACAAACTTCACATTCCATATTTTCTGACTCATCATTTTTGTCCGATTAAATTAAAATTGAGGTCTATTTATATTCCCTGTGTGCATTCTACATCAAGAATGAGGGGAGTGGTGCGTCCATGCACCTGCCATGAACCTAGTGCGTTAGTAGTTATTAACTCTATTATTCTGCTGTTGGCGAGCCGGTGGCTGCATATAACCATTATTCTGCGGCGCAGATGCAGACTGTTCTTGTGACTGATACTGGCCTTGTGGTTGCGCGTCGGCTAATGGGCGCTCTTTACCGCGACGAAGCACATCAAATGAACTAACAATGACTTCAGGCGTCTTTTTGTCGTTGCCATGCTGATCTTGCCATTTTGAATTAATTAATTTGCCTTCTAAATAAAGTTCAGTACCTTTTTGCACCATCTCATTGATGAGTTCAGCCGTTTTGCGGTAAGCCGTCATTTTAAACCACTCGGTACGCTCCACTCTGTTACCTTGGGCGTCTTTGTACCATTCACTTGCGGCCAGAGAGAAATTGACCACCATGTCGCCAGAAGGAAGATTGCCTACATCGATATCTGAACCTACATTGCCTTTAGCTGTAACTTTAAAAAATCCGCGTGACATATGAATTACCTCTAGTTGTTTAAAGTTGATAATCTGTTTTGCCTTTCGACACATTTAGAATGACACGGTATGACATCTCGCAAGTGGCCAAGCGTCGTCAACGAGAGAATTAATAGCTCATCAGGTATTAAACATGACAGCCATGTCTATCACTGACATCGTGCGCTCATTCAGTTATCAATTCAGATACGAAGTAAAAAAGCCCTTTTTGAAAGGGCTTTGATGTGGGGAAAAGGTAAATATGTAGCGTTTAAGTCGTTATCAGGTAGACCAACGTACCAAGCACAAGCCCGAAGAATACAAACGCACCTATTGGCCTGTTGCTATCGTTCGAAGCTTGGGCCTTGTCGTCTACGGTCGACTCTTTAGAAGGTTCAGAGTCATCTGTTGCAGGCCCCGGCATGTCGTTACTTGGTTCGCCTTCTGCGTCATCGCTTTGAGGTTTTGCTTTCTTAGAACGGTAAAGAGGGGTTGCTGCATCTGCGTTTCCGGCTCCGCTATATCGGTTAAATGTATCGCCTGTTTTTGATGCAAATTCATAAGAGGGCACTAAGCGTTTATCTTCCCACTCTTCAATGGCTTCATGTAATCTCTCACGAATAGTTTGAATACCAAGGGAGGCTGAGCAGGAGAATGTCTCTAAACAGTGAACATCTCTGCCATCTCTTTGGTAGACTTTAGGGGCTGCATAATTAACAAGGCTGCCATGGGCATCAAATTCTACTTTGCCAGCATTTTTGGTTTTAACCCAAAACAGACACTCCCAGTCGCTCGCGCCTGCATAGTTGAGCTTGCTTAAACTCTTCATACGCTCGTTCACGTCACTGGCTAGGCCAATCTTAATGACAGACAAGCTTAGCGATCCTGCGACGTATACGAACCCATCCATTGAGTGTCGTTTTTGGAAGGCAATGCTCGCCGGATTGCATTGAATACAATGCCCAGAGCGCGTGCGCATCGTGTGGTTGCCTTTTTTACAGGGCGTAACACCGATAGCCACGGTTTTACCCAGTTCCTTCATTGCAGCTCTGTAATCATTTTTGCCCATACCTGAAGCATCGAAAACAGAGCTAATAGGGGTATTGTGCTTTGCTAGGAAAGCTGATTGTTCTTTAGTTAATTTGCTCAATGTTACACCTAATTTGCATCAATTAACGAATCACGTAATCCAGTAGTGTATTTTAGATATTTTTGGCAGGCGTCATCAACGATAAAGCAGGCGACTAAGCCTGCTTTCGTGTATTGGTGAAATGTTGTTGCTAGGCCACTTCGGCTTCGTTGATATACTGGATTATTTGCGTTTTGTGCTCACCGATTTGCTTCATCAAAGCCAACATCATGCTTAGGCACTCTTCTTCTGCGCTGCACCCAGACTCCGCAGTAACTTCAGTCGTATCAATGAAGTTATCCAACACTTCCTGCGCCAAATCCTCTTCTACATTGATCCCTAACTCTGTTGAGATAGCGTCTTGCATGTCATCTGCTTCAACGGAAATGATGTATTTGTTGTTCATGAGAAATCCTTATGTGCCTTTGATGCTATCTATATTCACATGCTTTTGAATAAGGCAATTGCCTATCATCTGTCTACCAAAGAGTATCAAACGCATTCTGAACTGTTGTATACGGTTGAAACTGGCAATGCCTAATTATTATTAGGCATTGCTAACAAGCCAAATCGAGCTCTAATTGTTTTATCGGCTCATCGTTGACAGGTAGTGTTTTAGCCAGCAAAGGGGCAAATACATGCTTTTCAACCCACGCCACAGCCTGAGGTACAACCGAATCCCCCGTGCATTGATATGCTTGCTTTACATTTTCTGGAAGTGTAAAGCTATCATCGAACCCCATTAGACGTGCAGATTCCCTTGGAGATACACACTTAAAACGATAAGACCCTTTACCTGCCACAAGCACCCAGCAGCGACTACTGCCACCCTTATAGGGGCGTTGTGCGGGAGCAAGGCCGGATGTTGATATCTCAGTAGCGTTATAGGAGGTTCCATCTGCACGCTTACGGCCTCTTCTCGCTACAGAGGCAACGCAGATTGCAGGAGAACGAACAAGTTTGTCGAAGCGTTCGCGCTGCACACCAGTTAGGTTAGCAACCAGCTCTTCAGTAAGTTCCTGTGAGGCCCAATCAGATGATTCAGCGTTAAAGTCGATAAGATCTTCTAGTTGCACTGTCCGTGTAGGTAACGCCGGTGTACCAATTGAACACATATCTAAATCAACATTTTTCGCCATCCAATTGCGTAATGGTTTTGGATAGAGCTTATTGCACTTGGGGATATCAGCTGCGGAGTTAATCGCTTTTAGGTTTGCATGCGCTATGGATTTCTTGATGCAATTGATAAATATACGAGGGCGACTCTGGGGAACAAAGTGAGAAGCACAGACGACGGTTAAAACCACGCTGTAACCCATATCGTTAATCGTCATTACTAACGAACGCAGATCTTTTCCATTTCCTCGTGAGATGAGGCCAGTGGGATTTTCAAGCATGCCAAAAGGGTAACAAGACGCTCCACCTTTACTTCGAACCAAGCTCACCCACTTGTATACCACGCCTGATTGTATACCCATCAAACCGGTACGGTCTCCAGCACAGCTGGTATTTGTGCAAGGATAGGTAGCAGAGACCAACGATGACTCTGGCACATCTGAAGGCGAAAGCTTATTAATATCTTCACAAATAATGTGGTCGCCATGATTCTTTGCGTAATACTCAGACTTCATTTTATCGATGTCATTGGCCCAGATGGTTGACCAACTATTTAACCCAGCAGTAACACCACCAATACCAGCGAAGAATTCAACGTGTGTCTTTGATGGAATAGCTTCATTCGTGTGATTCGTGTCTGGGTACATTACTTTGGCTTCCTTCTATAAACATCTATTTTCTCAAGCCCATATTACTAAAGATAAAAATGGTGCAAGAGGCCGATTGATAGGAGGGGAGATGTCTATGAGAGAACGACGGGTAATGTCTTTCAATGAGGAGAAAAAGAAAGGGGCAGAACTCATACCCCTTACCAAGCAGTCAATGTGATTAATCAACCTTTCGAATTGACTAACCGGATTAACAAATGACCGAAGACAAGTTTAATTAAAGCTCAAAGGACGCGCAACAAACATATTTTGAATTAATTTACTGGTTCATTAAGTGACTTGAACCAGTGATAACGTGGCCAATGTTCTGACTCTCCTTGATACCAAAGAAAGCAATTCTTAGCACGCTTACGAATTGTGTTTCCTTCCGTAAGCTCTTCAAAGGGGCTATGACCTCTTGGAAAGTAATGTTTTAGGACTTCACCGACCACCATACCTTTCTCAATTGTCACGAATTCACATAGCGCTGATTGCGAAAAGCCACTTTTCGAAACACGAACAAAAAACTTTTCACCTGCTGACATTTGTTTAAAAGACTTGTCAGTCCTGACGATTGGTAAGTGTCTACTTTCCATAAAAACTATTATTTCCTGCTAATTTTCAATACAACTATCTTCACACAATATGTTACCTGAAAACAGGAAACTGGTATCTACGGTTGACGATAAAGAGTTAAGGATAGCGCGTCCTTGCGCCTGCTATGAACTCGTTACTCGTTGACCAACATTTCAATGTGGTTGGCTGCGGCGGTGTAAGTAGGAAATTCACCAAAGTATTTGCCGTTGATTTTTAGAACCACGGCATAGCTATCTGTACCGCGTTCGATGGGGTCCATGACGACCCTTGCCTTGCCTGCAATTAAAAGCTCTTGTGCATCCATAAATTCCACCTTAGTTCATCTCATTTTCAATGCTATCTAATTCAGCCTGAACAGCCTTAATGATATCGTCCTCAGACATATTGCACTGGTCTTCCAAAAAGCGTAGTTGTTCTGACATGCCCTCGTTGTTAACCCGTGACGCAACTCGACTAGCCCCGTCATCGACGATGCAGTCTAAATCTTCTGCGGTGACACCCATTTCCCAAAGTTTTGTCTTCAGTGTACTCATCGTTGCTCCTTAATGCGCAATATTGGCGTTTTTATCGCTCAGGTAGCGATGTAGAAAATTGTTAAATCTTTCTGCTTCTTCTACGCTAGTGAATATCGCAGAGACGAACATATTAGCTTCGCATGTTTCCAAGCTCTCTGAGGTGCTGGCTTCGTCGGCGTTAAAAATACCTGACCAAAACGCTTGCTCTTCTGCCTCTCGCATGTCCGGCACTATAAAATCAACACGCACGCGATATAGGCTTTCAATACTCATCTTTCTTCTCTGCTTATGCTTGGTAAAATTGATAACGTAATAATCTCATCCTTCCTCAATCCGCAAGGCTAAAAGCCTTGTCCTTGAGAGAGGGAATAGCGCATCCTTGCGCCTGCTATGAACCTATTGCAGTAACTCGTATGAAATCAGGCCACCAATTCGAGGGTTCGTGTTTAACACTTTTTCGACTTTTACGGAGTCGGGGGCATACGTAAGGCCCTTTTTGTTGCCGTACATGGCCTCTGACTCGGTTTTACCTTCAGGGATAAACAAGTAGTCTTTGCTGCGCACTTTGAGCGTACCGCGCTGCTCACGTCGCAATTTCGGCTTCATCCAGAAGTTCGGGCCGTCCTTGATAAAGAACTTCAATTCGTCCTCATCAAGTTGCGCCTCAGGAATATTGTTCGCTTTAAGTAGCGCTTTGAGGTCATTACGCATGCTATCGATATCTTCAACAGTGCGAACACCGGTCACGCGCATGACAACTTGCTGGTCGTTCATTTGACGTAGATAGTTTGCAACACTGGGCTTAGCCATAATATTCTCCAAAAACCTTTGTATTCAAAAGCACAGTAAACGTGTACTAGATGCCTGTTTCGTTGATGGGTTTAGATTAACGGTTAAACGCATACCGCAAGAGGCTCAATGGTGTCTATGAGGGAGAGAGTGACGCGTCCTTGCGTCTGCTATGAACCTCTGTCGTTGGTGGACTACGCCGCTTCGTATTGGATGTGTTGCTGCGTTTCTTTAACGGACTGACCCGGCATGACTTCACACGACTCAGAACACATAGTTGGGTCGTCTTCGGTGAACTCAGCTTCCATACGAAGTGCATCGGCTAGCGAATGCTTGTCTAGCACTCGGCCCATACGTATTACGTCATCGATTGACATTTTCCCGCGATAAATAACGCCACGGCCATACTTATCAGACTCTTTCACGCGTACCTCATCAGCATGAAGCATGTCACGGAATTCTTGTGCCATATCAGGGTATGCCTGCGCTGCTGCGTAGAGCTTGTTTGCACCTTTCTTAATGCAGAAAACACAATTACCGGCATATTCTTCGATACCAAGGTCAAAAGGCTGTTTTGACCACCATTCATTGATTTGCGGCTTACCTGCAAGGTCAAGCTCTGCAAGGTAACGGATAGCACGCTCTTCAGGTACGTCCATCGAGAACATATCGAAGTTCGGATCGTAGTAAGTCAGGCGCTGAGGTTCATCAGCACGGATGCCAAGCCATGTGGTGTAGTTGCCTTTGCCAAATTTATCATCACACCATTTATCGTGCGGTTCGGTCTTCATGCGGCTAGTGCAGTAGGGTGTGTTAATCGTTGGTACACCGTACTTTGCAATCATGTCTTTCCACGGTTGCAGGTCTGGGCCCATCTCATCAAGACTGATTTCACGATAGGTAACACCTACATTCATTTCAGGGTGAACCACCGTGCGTATTACCGTTAGCTTAATACCCCAATGCTTAACGATGTTACGGATAAACTCATATGTCTCAGGGGCTTCAGCTCCTGTATCCATGAACACAAAATGCACATTCCATCCAAGCTCTTCCACCTTTTCTTGCATGATGCGAGCAAGGTAGCCAGATGTACGGCCACCACTTAGGCTTACAACCTGTGGTTTGATGCATGGATTGTGGTTAATTGTTTGTTTCATAGCTGCTTTCTCCTCAAGCGATGAATCCAGAATAAGGGTGTATCCTGTGACGCAAGGGGGCTTTGACAGCTGAATGCCTGTCTACCAGAGAAGTAGCAAAAGGAGATAACTTGTGTCTTTTGAGGAAACAAAAAAAGAGAGGCATTGCCTCTCATCACGTTTAAAAAACAGGCCGAAATGTATGTGGTGTTAACTTGGGAACGCGGTGGCAAATGCCTTCTTGAGTGTTTCGATATCGGCTTTTAAAGCTGCTGACTGATGTGAGGCTTTTGCATTGTAGCTTGTGGTTTGCGCTCGCGTGAAACCGTCTCTGTTTGTTCGCTCAATGAATGAGGCGTGACACTTGTCTAGTCTTCGTTGGGATTTAATGGCTTCATTGAGTGCTTCTTTGATATTGAGCAATTGCTGCATTTCTTGGCTCATCAGATACTCCTTTTTACTGCGCTAATAGTAGATGAACTTCTTCGCAGTCATTATGTGGTGTATTGAGATGACGCAAGGGGAAGGTACTTGAATGATGTCGCTGGTGGACAAAAAAGACCCCAGAAAGGGGCCTCGTAAAAATAATGAATGGTGACTATCAGTCGATGCGCTTGTAAGTAATAGAAATAAGACCTGTACCCTGATACAGAGTGTTATCATCGACAATGGTGAAAACATCTTCATCACCGCTTTCTGCTTTCAAGACAAGGTATTTCTTACCCGCCGATTCACGTTCAAAAATTTCTAGCTCTACCCGTTGACCGCCTCGCTCGATGTAATCATCACCAATTACCAAGGGCTCATTAGTACCCATCATGCTTGCAAAGCGGTCCATGCCACCGCTTTTAGTGAGTGCAGAATCAAAAGATGGCTTCCATTGACCTTCGAAGCCATGGCCACCACAACCCACTAAAAATGCACTCAGTAGCGCAACAGTGAAAAAACGTTTCTTCATAGAAATTTCCCTTTTATTATTAATAGATGTCCTGCTCATCGGGCAGGTGATCGAATGTGTTTTGAGGCAAAAGATGAGGGTGGGTCACTTCCGCTTCAGGATACGCTGCTTTCGCATCCTCAAGTGTATCAAACGCGTCCACGAAAGAAATCTTAACTTGGCCAGCAAGAACACTGCTTGCTTCGTAACGGCCACCAATATCTTTCACAACGAACGACGTTTTGCCGAACTCATCGCCATCTCGAACAATGACTAGTTCTTGTTTATGCATGTGTGATACTCCTTAAAAAATCTGTGAAGCGACCATCAAGCCGCTTCGACCTCTGCTATCCATTGTCCATTTTCAGGTGGGAGCAGAGTACCCATATCAACTTCGTTGCAGAATTCGTCACCAAATGCACTGGCCACTATATGCGACTTATGCTCACCAAGCCATACTGAACCAAACTCATTCTCAGCGCCGAGGACGAGCGCTTCTGCGTAACCGTCTTCATCAAAGTCTTCAGTCAAATAGACTTCCCAGTTATTAGACAGCATATACCAGCCTACGAATTGCGTCTTTATACCGTTGTATATTGCCTTTCTCATGCATTGCGCCTTTTGTTAATGTCTCACTTGATGATATTAATCATACCAATGAACCACACACCGCAAGGTCATTAAAGGTAATAACGCACTAACAAACATTGTCTTCAATAGACATGATTTGCCAGTGCTCAACTGCGTTTTCTATGAGCATCCAATTGAGTTTGTGTCGATGACGCAATACGGGGGTAGGCCGCTGCAAGCTTATTCAAGAACATCGTCTCGATAGCTTTGTTACTTAGACAGATGCCGACGGCGTAACGAACCAATTGCTCGATCTCAGCCCCTTTGTCAGCCATGCCATGCACTCGCGACATGAATTCATTTACCTTTTTTTGTCTACTAAAGACAATTTTCTTAGCAATCGTTTTCGACATGATAGCACCTAAACGAACGGTTCCAGTTGCGTTTCTAGCTCAGCAATAGATAGGCCGCGCTCTCTAGCAACCTGCTCAATCATGCTAGGCAAGTTATCAGGTGCATCTTCGTCACTGTCTAGAAGCATCAACACCTCTTTAGCGGCAGGCGTCTTCACATACACACCGTCACTGAACCCTAAAGTCGATGGCGGCGATGCGAGACGCTTTAAATCATCATTAGTGGTCGTGACGGGCATGACCTGCTCTATGCTATTGCATTTGACACCGAGGGAGGTGTAGTGGCCTTTGACTAAGCTCATCGCCTCGTCAACACTGCGGCCGATTGAAAAAATAAACTGTGTATCGACAAAGCAGCTTCCACCATTGAAAGAGTGCGGTGGAAATTTGGCCACAAAATTAAAAAGAAAGTAGCCTCGCTTGAAAAAGTATTCAGGTGCCATGGTTACGCCTCCAACCCGAACATCTCGCCATCTTCAGTGGGCGTGAAAGTCAAATCTGGGTACTTTCTTTTGAACTTGGCCATGATGTTGATAGCGGCCTCACTCATGTCCAAGAATACAGACTCAAAGCGCTCACCACGAAACGTACCTATCCAGCCTTGTGACGTCTCTTCGTAACTTACCTGCTCTTCGTCTGTGGCAGTGTCAACGTTTCCGTTTGTTGTGGCAATAACGTAAAAACCCATCGTGGTAACTCCAAAGGTGTAACTATCTGATGGGTTTATAATGACGTAATTTGCTATACCGCAAGGGGAGGTGCGATGTCTTTGATAGAAGATAGAACCTACCGTGTCAGGGGTTACTCATCGTTTTGTATATGGTTGACTACGTTGTTATAAACGCGAATATCAGCCTTAACATGCTTCCCAGTTATCGCGTGTGCGAATTGTTCTGCGGTTAGAACGGCCTGACAGAGCTGATCGCCATTCTCACTTTCTATCTCTATAAAGAACTCGCCATTTGTGGATTTGCTGATGGCCACCCCACCTCGTTTATGTTTACTCATCTTTCATCTTCTTACTACTTTTTATGACACTGTACAGACAATAAGAAAGCACGGCGATCATCAATGGGCTCACAACGTGACTTCCACCAATGAACGCAAGTGCAAAATAGATAATTCCAATAGGAATTAAGATTTTTAGAAATGTATTCACATGAAACCTTTTTTCTGAGTTTATGTAATCGTATAAAGCTATTGAGAGCCATTATAATCCAGAAGACAGCGCATATAGGTGAAGTGTTATAGAACGACGCGCTCAGTTAGAGATAAGTCAATAACTTCTACGGAATCATTGTCGCCAATTTCAACAGCGTCCATAACGCCGTTAATGACATCCTCTTCGCTCATCTCAGACAGGTCAAGCGCGGTTTCAATGCGCACATGCTCTTTTAAGTGAGTCTGATTATTATTGACAATAAGTAGATAGGTTTTCAATTTATCCAGCGGTTCATCTTCTTCGGGAGAAGCGCTGGCAGGATTGTCGCTATTTGCGAAATTTGCACCAATGAACGCAAGTGCAAAATAGATAATTCCAATAGGAGCTAAGAATTTTAGAAATGTATTCATATGAAATCTTATTTACTGAGTTTATGTAGTCTCATAAAACTATTGAAGGTCATTAATATGCAAATGCCTAACCCACAAAAGAACCATTCACGTCCATTTACAAGAAAGTCTCTATTGGCTCCCAACATGCTCGTACCAATTCCTATGCTTTGTTTGAAAGGTTCTGCCCAATAAGACATCACAATAGCCGCAATCATAGTTAATGCTGCAATCAATGCGGATTTGATAGAAAGTCTTAACCAGAACTGAATAGATGCTTTATTCATCATGCCCCAACATTTTAATTTTAAGAAAGTGGCCACTATACCGAGAGGGGCGACTCAATTTTCTAGGTCTATCAGGTTACCCTTTTCGTCCGAAACTTCAATGTGGTAATACTTTGAGGCGTTTCTTTTGACGACATTTTTTACGTCGCGCTTCCAATCACCTTCCATGGAAAGCGTATCTATGTGCTTTTCCGTTTGGGAGCAATCATCAACGTAGAAATCATCTTCGGTTTTCCAACCATATACACTGACGTAATTCATAACGACCTACTATCTGACGTGGTGAAATGTTGGCACTGCGTTAATGTCGACGACCACTATGTCATCGCCATCATTAAGCGAAAGCGTGTCTTTGAGAGACAAATGTAAATCAGCATGACACATGTCGGCCAGCGGGGAAGAGCTAACCACACGAAACCAATTGGTATCGCCGTCGCTATCTTCGATACCAACAAGAAAAGGTTTGGGAGTACGGTGAAAATCACTCATCGTCATGTTTAACGTCCTCGTCAGTCAGGCCATTAATTTTGGCATCTAGTTCGTTGAGCGTGACTAATAGAGACGTCCTTTGGCAGTCATCTGACGTTAGCCCTGTTTGCTTAACGAATCGTTCTACCAGTTCGCGAAGGGTCTCTGAGTGTGAATCGAGCAAGTGTTTTACATGACGGGCGCTCATAAAAATATCTCCTAGTTATTCTAAATAACGCTTTGTTTCGATAGGTTTATTATGCAAGTAAACACAGTCACACAAGGGGAAAAGGGATGTCTTTCAAAGACATTGTTTAAATTAGAAAAGTTTGAGAGGTGGATAAAAGCGCCGTCCATGGAAGACAGCGCTTTTAAATGACGTGTTATAGAACGACGCGTTCAGTAAGAGATAAGTCAATGACTGCTATTGAATCGTTGTTATCAATTTCAACAACGTCCGTAACGGCGTTGATGACATCCTCTTCGCTCATCTCACACAGCTCAAGTGTGGTTTCAACGCGCACATGCTCTTTTGAGTGTGTTTTGCTGTTACTGACAATAAGCAGATAGGTTTTCAATTCATCCAGTAGTTCACCTTCTTCGGGAGAAGCACTGGCTGTAGGCATGGCAGGGTTATCGCTGTTAATGAATTCATAATCAGCTAAGAACCCGGACGATACCGACTCGTGCAGAAGTTCATTGAGGCCATCTGCAATATGGTCAACATTGTGAGAGTCATCAGCTGATATCACTAATCGGGTGTTGATTACTGCATGTTTGGCATTGGCGGTGTAATTATGCATTTTGGTTTACTCCGTCTGATTTGATGTATTCAAAGAAAAGTTCGTCACCTGAAAGACTGTGGGCGAAAAGCAGTGTTACGCCATTCTGACTCACTTGGGTAATAGTTTGCTCCCAGTGATCATGCTCATCCCATAGAGAGCCATCTGCGTGCAGAAAGTCATAAGTTGGGAGCGTTAAAATATTCACTGAGAGAATTTTATGGGTTTCAAAAATAGGTGAGTATTCCTCAATTAGCTCATCTAATTCTCTACGGTTAAATTGGCCTTTATCTGGTATGTCGCTTTCGCTGTTTGTCTTACTTTCTAACGTTACTGATAACATACGGATTCCTAAACTGTGTTGTTACGATAGGGTTATTATGAATGCTTCTAGGCTCACACAACCCAGTCAGCAATGTCTGTTGAAGACATCGCTGACTTTCGCAAATCAAGATAGCTAGATTTTGTTGCTAACAACCTTTAGCAGGCGCTCTTCAACCCATGAGGCTTTATCCTCAGTCATAGCCATGCCGACAATGACTCCGTTGAAGGTTATAGGAAAGATAGGATAATCGTGACGCTCTCCGCGTAAGCTGTTTTCAAGCGACACGGGAAGGGCAGTGTATCCTCGCTCTTTGGTATCATCCCAGCTACTCTTTTCACCGTTTATTTGTGGTTCGTATTTAGCGAGATAGTCCACCAACGAAAACAGCACGGGGGTAATAAGAAAAGCGGTAACGCCTCGGCCTTCCTCAGCAAAACCATATACATCACTGTTGTGGGGCTTACCCTCCAGTAGGTAGGAGGGAGAAACGTTGAAGTACAAACCTATACCAAGCAACACATCCGTATTAACGGTGCGTCGAGCCCCCGTTTTCATTGTACTGAATGCAGATGCTGAAAATCCTTGCCCCTTCTTGTGAGCGAACTCTGATAACTGGGCAACAGATGCACTCTTAAACAATGTAATAGCCTTAAAAACCTGACTGAACATGCTCATCGTTCTACTCAGCTCCCATTAAGTCGGTCATCACAGATAAATCAAAATAGTTTTCAAACCATAACCAGATTTCGAATCGCTCTGTGCCTACATCAAAATGTAGAAACGGTTGTTCGATATAGTCGTCATCATTTGTGGTTACATCACTGAAAACACCCCAAAGGATTTCGGCGACGTAAATGGCATTATCGAGAGGCCAAATGTTGCCCTGAGGGTGCTTTACGCGCTCAGTAACTACATAACACCACGCTTCCTGCTTAGTGGTGAATCCGCAGGATAATTCTGATAATGGCTCAGGGAATACGGCCTGATATTGCTCCCCATCAAAGGAAACGGTGAATCGATGAGAGCGGGTGGCTTCAATGTCAGCTAGTGAAGCATGAATAATAATATTGCGTGCATTTGTTGTCGCCAATTGCGTATGCATGTGTGTTCTCCTACATATTGCATGTAGGTAGAATATCTATATTTAGAATGTGGCAAGTGGTAACAGAATGTCCATCAAGGACAACTAATAACTATGGGTAATTACTTAAATGCTATGACTTTTGCTGGTTTACGGAGAGAAACACTTTCACAACGAACCCACATCCATTCGTCGGCAGGAAATTCACCTTTGCTTGGTACAAGTGCGAACAGAGCTTCTGGGAAGTTTGTAGCGATGACGTAAAACAAATCACCTTCATACTCTACATACATGTTCGCATGATGAGCCATGGAATCAAATTCTGCTCTTTGCATACATCAGTTACGAAGTAAATTATATATTGCTAATATACCCTATTTTTGTATTCTCTGAGAACAAAAAAAATCTACCGAAGACACAAGAGTGATGCCGAGACTGCAAAATTGAGGTACATCAATAATTAAGATGTTTCACCTGTAGACGAAAGTATAAAGTGGTGCTAGATTTCGCATCGCACTAAATTTGTGCATTTGATTATTAAAAGGAAGTACATATGCAACTTAAAAGTAAAATCACAGCATCTTTAGCTGCACTTATCGCAGCATCTTTTCCAGCAGTAGCTGATGATTATGCGGGTAATGCGCCAAAATGGGATCTTGTTGAAGTAGGCTACGTAGAAGCCGACTTCGATGACGATGACGCATCACCATCTGGCTTTAACGCTTCGTTCCTAAAATCACTAGGTGAAAACTTTTTCCTTACAGGCCGCTACCGTGAAGTAAGTGAAGATGAAACGATTTCAGGTATTACAGTAGACGTTGAGTTATCACAAGTGTCAGTAGGCGCTGGTTATAAATACGGCGTGACTAAAAACACTGACGTTTTTGCGCAGATCACATATGAAAACTTAGAGCTTAGCGCTTCAGCACAAGGCGAGTCTGGCTCAGAAGACGAAAACGGCTTCGGTGCTGCTGTGGGCGTTCGTTCAATGGTTGTTGACCAACTAGAGCTAAGCGCACAAATTGGTTACCTAGACATCGCTGATGAATCAGAAACAGCATTCAGTGCTTCGGCCTACTACTACTTCACAAACAATGTAGCTATTGGCGCGACCTACGAAATGTGGGATGGCGTTGACTTCATGGGTGCTAACTTACGTTACGCATTCTAAAGTTTCTTCAATAGAACGATCTTCAATAAAAAACCCGTCCAAATGACGGGTTTTTTTATGACTGTTGAAAGTGGCAGGCTTAGCTACTCCTCCCAGTAAAATGTTTCACGGAATTGAGAAGTCATGTCGACGTTGTTGAATGAGTACTCCATATCAACATCAGCGTCATCTTCATTGCCACCGTGCTGTTCAATGACATATTTACGAATGTCATCCATATTAAGGTCGCTTGGAACTGCTAGCACTTGAATATCTGAGTCGGTATCTTCCACAACATTATCAATACCAACCTCGGCTACAATAGCCTCTGCTACAAATCGAGTGACTAATATCATGACTATGCTTCCTCAGTCGTTTGGTATAGTTCGCTGTTTGGATTTCTAAGCTGCTCTATGAATGATTCTGCTTGTTCTTTGAAGCTAGCCTTTACGGTATTAAAAGTGCCGTCTGGTTGACGATAGTTAATAAAAAATGCACTACCAGAAGTCATGTGAACTTCGTCATCATAATCAGGAGAAGATGGGCGATTATCTAGGGCAGTAACCAAATCCACCGTGAACTTAATGTGTACCTTCTTACCTGCACTATTCTGTGTGGGCGTATTGTTAGTGATAAGGCGTGTGCGGTATAAATCTTTTAGTGACGACATAGCATGGTTTCCTGTGTATCTTTGAAATCAAGTTGATATGGCTATACTGTCATGAATAAAAATGACGCAAGTGGAGCACCAAGGTCTTCGATAGAGATAGTTAGCAATGAACAAAAAGGCACCAGAAATATCCCAAAAATCTACCTCTGTGGTAGATTTGTTAAGGAAATTTGCAATTAGATACTTTGGGTATAAGGTTGCCGTAAATCTACAAAGGAGATTTACATCATGCATCAAATAATCGCAATAAATGGAATCAAATAGCTGGCCAATGTTACAGACCAAGAACCGCAAATAGAGCCTCAACACACTGAAATAAATAAATTGATCAAACACGGTGTTGTTGGGGAGGAAGCCGTTGCGCAATGGGTTACGCAATTTACAGACTTGGACTTCGAGACGACAGACAAACCATCATCGTTGTTTCTGTAGTGCCCTAAACGAAAAAAGGGGCATTGTGCCCCTTTGTCTATCAAAGATAATTCATCATGCAGCCACACAGTCTAAATACAAGCAGTGGTAGCAATCTGCAACATAGCCGTAAAGGTTGCCGAGGACTTCCTTACACTCACTGGCCGCATTCTCACTCACTTCACCTTTCTTTATCATAGATTCGATAACCTGAAGACTCTGTGTTTGCTTGATTCGCCAGCTTGCGATTCGACTTTTTAATCGCGCTTTTGGCAGGCAGAGCATTTCGGCTTTTTCTAAATCAGCTTGTAGGCTGTTAATTTTAAGCGTGGCCTCGTACTCCTTCTTCCAGTATGAGGCGAATCGACGCTTCTGTGCATTAGTCATATCCTTCCTCCTACGCGATTTCTTCAAGGTATTCGGCATGCTTCTCAAGCAGCGCTTCAACTAAGCTGTGAGCTTCAGAGCGGCTATCACGCTTGTAGGTCTTACCATTGAAAACAACTTCGAATGAAGAGCCTGTGATAAAACGTACAGACTCATCATAACAAGACGCACCTTCTTCGTTTGAACAGGCCGTTACGACAAACACTTCTAGCGATAACTTAGCTTTGTGATCGTGCCATGCGGCAATACGTTGACGGAACACCCCAGCAAAATCGTTTTCATTAAGGAATTCTTTAATTTGGTTCTTAGAGATAGTGTCGATGTTCATGGCGTTATCCTTTTAGCGTTCGCATCAAATGATGCGTTGTTCTGTGTACGTATTTAGATTAACGCAATGGTTGATACCGCAACCCCTCTCACTAACGAGAGACATGTCTACCAAGGAAATGTAACAATTAGTTAGGCTAACAAGAGGCATTTAGGTATAGAGAATTGACAAAGCAAAAAATAAAAAAGGGAGTATGGTTGCCATACTCCCTTCTCGGTTAATCAAAGCCAAGGCACAAAATCTGGGCCTGTCAAAACATACCTATCAGTGAGCCTTATCTGAAAGGCGTTTCTGCCAATATTCGGCAGTCGCGATACCTTCAATAAGAGGTAGTGTGATGTCGTGGTATCTATCTAACCATGCTAGCAACTGAGGCACTTCTGAGACGGTCTTTTTTGCGTGCTTCATATACATGGTTAAGATCGAGTAAATCTGCTTATCTGTAGCATTCAGGCCATGCATTGACTCTAGCCAAGCCTTGAAACCGTTCGCATCGAGATAGCTCTGTTTGAACTTTTCGAATGAAGGTGGCACATCCATAAAAGTAATATACTTTTCTACTTTACGGTCATAGATAGGGCGAAGAAATTCATCAAAGGTTTGAAAAGTCGCAGTATTCATAGCAATTTCCTGTGCTGTTTTTGTGGACGTATTTATTATGTCACCTGTTTCGATAGCGCAACCCCAACTTCAATAGGAACAGGAAGAACCATACTTTCAACATATTTCATTCGATAAAGAATAAATGGCAAAAAATGCTATGTCTATCAAAGATAAAGCATCGCTCATAACAAGCAGTTTTGAATAAAAAATATCCACAGATATTGTGCGCACATTATGTTTTACCTGTGGATAAGAGTCATCTTTTTAATCAGCTCAATGAGTATTGATGCTTTCTAAAAGGCGCATAAACATTGCTTTGCCCTGCGCCCTGAAATTATCTAAAAGAAATGTTATTTCTAGCACATGTATCACGTATAAGGTCGGCAACAACTGAAGCTTCCCACTTCATCAAATTCAACCGTAGACAAAGCTGGTTAAAGCGCTCCTGAGCAATACGATGCTTTCCATGGCGAACAGCGGAAAGTACAGGTTGAATATCGGTGTGAATTGGATGAGCCTGACTTCGCCAGTTGAGAGGTAGTCTTTGGCCGACTTTATAGATTCGAAGACTCATTTTTAAACCTCGACTTGGGTACTTGGAAAGAGTTCAGTGAATATTGAGTCGCATAAGTTCCACTCCATTTCGGTAGGCGATAACCATGTAAGCGCATCTTGTATCAATATCAGACTGTTATACTGCTCCTCTGCCCAGTCTTCACATGACATCTTGCCTTCGCCAAGCAAATCGAACAGGTTGTCAGGAGTTGGTGATTCAAGCTCTGTTATGCGCGTATGATAATAGTCCGTCGTTGCTATGCGGGGCTCATTCGGTGATAACTCTTCAGCTTCGCGGATACAAGCAATCCCGCCGTCTTCAGTGAGTACGGTAAGTTCTTTTTCGTTCTCATCAACAAGCAATCTGAATTTCATAGCATTCTCCTTTGTTAGCAAAAACATACAAACGTTGTGTTCTGTATGATAATTAGCTTAACTCAAGTGCTGATATGGCAAGGGCTAGTAAGGAAAAGCCCTCCTTAAGTTGAGGAGGGCACTGATTGGCAGTTGAACTATTGAGGTTGGCAAGTCAACGAGAGAATATTGTTTGCCTGAATCTTCATGGTGTCACTGATAGACCATGCTTCATCCGTGGGCATTGTTTTACTGTCGGTCTCATCGGCAAAGTCTTCCTTAGAACGACACCACCCTAGAAGACGGCTAATAGTGACGTTAAACTTAAGCATCGCGGCCTGATTGAAGGCTAAATGACGATTGCCGTTTAGGTAGTACTTGATTTTAAGCAGGTCAATAGTCTTACCATCAGGCGTGTTACCTCGAATGAGATAAGCTTTGCCAGCTTCCATATTTTCGTAGGCCTCTGACATATGCAGGTTGCTGTAACCCAGTAAACGAAAGACAACAATTAAATCGTTCGTGAATTGACGCGTATTTTCATTGATGCCATGTTCCCAAGAATAAGAACTAAAGTTACTAGAGCCAGAGTGAATAAAACGATAGTCTAGTACGCGTTTACATTCGCGTGACGGGTCGCCTTCCTCATATGAGCTATAACGCCAGCGGTCAGAGAACACGCGCTCATTGGACTTGTAGTAGCGCAAAATAGACTCTTCACTAGTCAGTTTTTTGTAAACTGAAATCAGAGAATCTTCGATCAACTCGTTACCCATGTCCACCGCATACGAGATAACATAAACAGCGTTGGTATAGGTAAAATCAAGCGCGGTCTGTGATAGCTCATTAAGCAGGGCGGTTTTATTTTCGCTGGTGAGCTTTTCCTTTATCACATCGAGGTGATTAAATAACATCGACCAATATACGCGACGAAAGCCAAGAAGCTTGGCGCGAACGCCCGTTACTAAGTCTTCATGTTTAACACCTAGCTCGCCTAATAGCGCTCCGTCTAATTGGCCAATCAATTTGTATTGATCCAGTGTGCGCGTCATATCTCTTTCGTATTGGTCTAGAAGAGCCCACAGCACGCCACGGCTTTTCACGACGTCGAAGGTTTCTGATGTTTCATCGTTCATTTCACGCTTGATACGTTCGCGTTCTACGTGCTCATTAAATTCGTTTGTCGTCGTAGAATTGGTTTTCTTCAAGCCAAGCTCTTTATCGATAAACATCAAAAAAGGCGATGTTTTATTGATACCCAGCGATGCCCGGTACGGGTGAAACATGCGATTTCTATCTTGAAAGCGTTTTTCATAGGCCGCCATCTCTTCAGCTACAGCTGCTGCGCTCATGTCCATGAAGCTAAAGCGAACTACATGCACTTTAGCGCGAGCCTTTCGCTCAGCATCGAAAAAATCCGACTCGGCGAGAATTTCGCTGTATTCTAGCCCACGGTTTTGCATCGCTGCCTTGATGTCTTTGTTATCTACCCAGCGTTGAGGAATGACCGCGTACAATACTGTAAAATCAAGCTCCTCAAGGATACGTGCTACCCATGCCGCATAATCACTATAGGGAGGGTTTACGAAAGCAAAATCGGCAGTTTTAGAAATTAGGTTCGTTTCATAAAAATCAGTGCCGATTAGGCTTATGCCTTGTGAACGGTAGGTGTTGATATGAACGGTGCTTTTTTCAATCGCATAAGCTTTGAAAGGCTCATCTAGCTTATCTTTTTCTTCATTAAGCAAGTCACGCAGCGCCGTTACCACGCGACCATCTCCGGCACCAATATCTAGGATAGTTGGTTGCTCGTTACGACTAGAAATTTCATAAGCTTCTTTCAGTCGAGCGATGTCGTTTTTAATGGTATCTATCTGGCTTTTCGATGTGGGGTACCACTCGTAGTCTTGATTTGATTCACGAAGAGCCTTCAGCGTTTTGCTGGTGGTAACTGGCTCTACAGGGGCAATAAAAGTGCCGGTATCTGAATGGTCAAAACCAAAACTTGATTGAATATCTAACATAGCGAACTCCGTCTTAATTTATGAGTCCACTTTACCGCCTGACCAGATAACGCAAGGTTCTCACCATTGTCATTGGTAGACAGAGAAGGCGAGTTAATAGCTCGCCTTATTCGGTGCTAGTAGGGCAGGCTGGGTTTAATATAGTTCTCCCAAAAATACTTTGTTTTTTCAGAGGCCACAGCCGCTCGCTCGTTTAGTTTCTTTGTAAACTCTTGCATCATGTCGGCACTGTTGTACTTCTCAACTTCCTCGTAAAGCCAGTCACCGACAAGGCCAAATGATGCTGCTTGATATTCAAGTGCGAAACATAGGCCTAAAGGTTCGTCTACACCACGTTCACCAAAGAAGGTGAAGTCGTAGAACAGAATAATATCCTGAACAGCTTTATCAAGCTGGCTATGGGTAAGTTCATCTACACGTTTCGTTTTATCTGACATATGTGTTCCTATACGATGTCTAAATTAGCTAAAGTCTCAATGGTGTTAGTTCTAACCTGAGGGCTGATTGTGCTGCGGCAGTAAGTATCAAAAAATTGCGAAACGTCGTAATCAGGGCAGTAATTAAAGCACCCTAATAACGCCCACAAGTCATCATTATCTTCAGCACTTTCTATGTCCTTCATAGACACGTTAAGTGCTTTGGCGAAGTTAGCCTGAGCATTACGGGGCAGGCAATGATAGTGACCTAATAAATCACCAAGAACCTCAGTTTCATCCCAGCTCTCAATGCCTGATACCGAGGCGTGCGATATGCCATGCTGCGCACACTGAACCACTTCATCAAGTACCTGATTATGCATCTCAGTGAGCAGACGGCCTTTGCCGATGTGTTTGCGAAGCTTAGTAGCATCACAAGAAAAGTGGGTGAGTGGCGCTTTAAATTTGGCCTCGTGAACTAAAGCAGTTTCAGCACATCCCAAAAAATGAACCCGTGATGGATTAACGGCTTGTACAAAATCAAATGTTTCTTTGGGAGACAAAGCTTCTGCATTGGACGGCAGGCCAACAATAAAGTCAAAACCCAATAGCTCACGGCATCGGTTATAGTGTTCTTCAATAGACAAAGCTCCTTTCTGCATGGGTACCATGATAGATACACCTTGCTGGTGGAATTCTTCGATGTTTTGGTGATATTGCACTAATAGGTCGTAGCTATTTTGCTGTTTGCCGACTTCATCCGGCGCGACGACAATAAGTCCTTCATGACTATCGCACTGGTTGATAACATCGCGATAGAAAGCGAAGACCTTGTTAAAGTTAATCGGAGGTGTTTTAGGATCTTTAAGGGTCTTTCTGAATACACGATACGCACCGCTATCAATAAAGACATGACCACCTTGAGAAACATAGTTGGCCACTAATCCTCTCACGGGCGCTGAAGCATCTAAAATACAAATTCCAATAGGGGACTTGGCACGAATATAACCTAATATATCGGCACGAGCGCTCGATCCAGAGCGGTAAGTGGTAACGTTTGACGCTGGATTAAAGTCGCTTACAAAGTCACCTTGTTCACGTTTGAACATGACGTCCTCAAGCTTTTGCTCCCAATCGTATCGTTTTATATCAACTGGGTTACGCTTTATTGGTACAGGCGCACTGCCAAACATATCAACTTGCATCTCGGTGGTCTCTTTTCTCTTGATATGTCTATTGTTGCAGTAGTTGAGATAACGCAAGGTGGCCAAAACGGTGTACGGCAAGTCTATGGAAGAAAGCGTTGGCGTCGAAGGATAAGATTAAGAAAAGGAGGAAATGTCAGAATGAGTAAAAAGCAAATTTCTGATTTTTCTTAAGCAAAAAATTTCATGAGTAAACGTGGAAATGCCGCAATAATTGGAAAATTGGCAGCATCGCCACGCGAATAAATTATCGCTAATTAGCGTTTAAGAATTTGGTAAAGCCCAAAGTAATAGCCACGCCTATCGCCGCGCCTATCAACCAAAGCACTGCCACCATGAAATAAATGGCCACGCCAGCAAAATCAATGAACGTTCTGAACGAATCAAAGTCTGCTGAACAAGCATAAACGGTTAACACAACAGCACATCCCAAAAGTGATGTGATATTAGGAACGGCAAAATTAAATGGTTCGTAATTCTCTTTAGTCAAATAGTGAAATACAGCGCCAAGAGAAAACAAAATAAGATGGCAAAAAAAGCCCAGTTTTACGATATCAAAAGGTGTCATAGCAGCTCCTAAAAATGTACTAACACCAATTTAGCGTAACACTGTTTCTAATAGCGCAACCCCTATGAGAGGAGTAAAAAAAAGACGCCTACTCGGCGCCTTGTCTATGGTCGAACTAATTTAATAAGGGGGTCTACAAGTATTCTGTTTCAGAATTGATAGCGTTACACACCCTTAAGAAATCGCGAGTTGCCTAGTCAACTATTCATTAACGCTTCACTCTTCTACGTAGGGCAACGATAGAACCAAGGAATAAGGTGGTTAAGAAGCCCATCGAGCCACCACCTGAATCGCCTGAATCAAGGTTGGTCTGTGGAACGTCGGTGGTTGTACCACCGTTACCGCCATTACCACCGTTACCGCCGTCACCACCGTTGCCGCCGTCACCACCATTACTGCCATCGTCATAATCAGCATTAACTATAGTAAACGTCTCTGTTGAACTTAGGCCGCCATTCATGTCCTGATCGGTAACTGTTAGTGTTAACGTGAAGTCTTCCCAAGTAGTATCCACTGTATCAGGGAATGAAATCACTACATCGTTACCAACTTGTTCAATAGGGAAGGGGCTGTTATCAGATGACCACTGGAAAGTTAATGGGTCGTCTTCACCTTCATCTGTCACAGAGTATGCAGAAAATGTGTAGTCGCCGGTACCAGAAACAGTCGACGAACACCCATCATTACATGTAATGACCGGGGCCACATTCACTTCATAATTTTCATTAACCAGAATAAAGGTAGACGAAGTGGATAACTTGCCGTCACTAACTTCCAGCGAATAAGATAGTTCCTCCCAGTCTTTGTCTGCTATATCTGGGAAATTTACGGTAAGGTTTTGCCCCGCATCACCTGAAATTGCAGTGCTAAACAAGTCTGAGTTTATCGTCCAGTCAAAACTTAGCGTATCTTGAGTATTTTGGTCTGAAACATAGTACTCAGAGATAAGTGTTTCGCCGATACCCGCAGTAGGAATACGACATACATCAGATACAACCTCTTGGTCATTCTCATCAAAACACGTAATCACCGGCGCGACATTCTGCTCTATCGTAAACGTGTAAGCCCTAGAAGGCATCCAGATTTCTTCGCTCGGCGACCCGTCTTCAAGCATTGGCGCTATTGCGATACCAAATCTATCATCAGAACCGTATTTTCTATTTAGCTCAAATGTCGCTGTTAATTGTTTAGAAGTCTCATCAATATCTTCGATAGACACATCAACATCAACATAGGTCACATAGTCATAATCATCATTGACTGAAGCATAGCCTCGCGCTTCAGCAACGTAAGCTACGCCCGGCTGAAGATCATAAACTGGAACGCTAACCGTCATTGCGGCTTCATCTGTCAGGTATGATGAAGGGCCGTCGAAGTAAGGGATATCGTTATCTTTAAGTAACGTTGTAGCTGTTGCTGGAAGACCATTTCTATTGGTTACAGTAACAAAATAACCATCGCCTTGGGGCTGGTCAATTACAGATGTATCAACCTCAACGAACACGGTCAATGTACCATCACCGTTATCAAGTTCACTGGTAGACACAATAGCGTTTGCATTCACACCTGTTCGCGCAAAGCCTTCGCTTACATCGTATTCATACCGACCAGATGAAGATTCGAGCGTGAATGACAAAGTAAGAGGTTCTTCTTGTTCTTCTTTACGGTAAACAACGAATTCGTTGTCAGCCTCAATGCTGGTACCCGCCAATATATCATTACCATCAAGGGCTAATGTAAAGTACGTGTAACCAATACTTGATGTGTAAGGGGCCCCGTAATCTACAGCTCGCTCATACTCAACTCTTGAAGATATAAGGAAAGAATCAAATTGACTTTCATCCTGATTGTTCAATAAATCGAGATACTTTTGCGTTGGAAAAGCATTAGGCACATCAAAAGCAAAACTGATAACACCGTCTTCTAAAACGCTGTCTAATGTAGAGGTTAATTCAACCTTAGCTCCGCTGCCTAAGCGACCTTCTAGGTCATAAGGCTCATCAACAACCAGTTGCCACTTACTGTAATTTTCATCGTCTTGGAGATCGCGAAGTTCAGATAGCGCCTCATCAGTTAATTTGTAGGATATTTCGTTACGCTGGCCTACTTGTAAAGTTTCTGGAAAAACGTGGTCTGTCGTAGACGACGTTGGGAGTATAGAGGACGTTTCAGGCGACGAACCAGAGCCCATATAAAACTTGTAAAGAGGTACGCCTTGTACGGTTCCATTCACGTTCAGACCGGTAAGTACATAGGCATCGCCAGTATAAGGCATATCTGTGGTTAAAATTGAAAAAGTATCGGTACCAACTGGCAGGTCATAAGCATACCAAGTGTTATCTCTCCAATTACGAACTACTAGCGTTTTAACACTTACACCACTTACTTGAGGAAGTGTAAATGTTTTTTTAGTGACTCTGTTTGTTAGGGGGTCGCGCTCAATATCAGATGCAGAAAGGAACTTAACCTGTTTATCTTTAGGCAGGTACTTAAGGAAGAAAGCCGATTCAGCATAAAGTGCTGCATCCGCACCATCAATTTCATATGCGCTAGTACCTAATTCAAATTGGTATCTGTCTGGGCTACTCAATAAA
Source organism: Theristus sp. LFF4_11 (assembly GCA_030248135.1). Lineage (NCBI taxonomy): Eukaryota > Metazoa > Nematoda > Chromadorea > Monhysterida > Xyalidae > Theristus > Theristus sp. LFF4_11. The sequence continues at coordinate 214,234 of JASANC010004355.1, forward strand.
GGTTCGTAGTTACAATCAGCACAAGGGTAGGCCATCAAAGAATACTTGCCGCGCTCAGTTACCAGCTCGTTTTCATCATACGTAGGAGCAACCAATGCGCCTCGATTGAACGTATAGGCGTAAACTTCATCGGTGAAATCGATGTCTTCTGTAATCGCATCATGATTCAACCCGATGTTATGGCCGATTTCATGAAGCAGGACCCGGCTATTTAGACATCCCGTCCGAGATACACCATCGATATTCAAATATTGCCATTCTGGTGAGGCGCTATCAAAGTCATTTGGCCCAGTATTAGCGATGGCCTTATCATCTGGCGTCTTCATGTTAACAACAGTACCAAGATAGGCAAAACCGCAGGTACCTCTCCCTTTGTCACCCCAGTATTTGCTTTCCATATCGGTAGCTAGATAGATGATACTTTCTGATTCACCGTTAAACTCATCAACTAACGAGTTCCCAACTGGGAAATCAACAAAATCGTGCATGAGTGTTATGGACTTGTTGTTGAGCTGAATGTCACCAAGATAGCTATTTTCTAGAATGACATTTGATGAGCTCATTGAAGAGTCTATACGCGCCTTAAGTAGCGGTAAGCTAAATTTACCAAATTCATCATATGACTCAAGAACTGCGCCTGTATGGAGAAGGTGGTCGACATCAATAGTTAACGTTCCATCTTCAGCTGCAAAATTCTTCAACGTAGTGTTGTTATTTTTAATCGCCGTTACTTGCTCAGGACTAAAAACATCATTACCCCGCAAGTCACGGGGTGAATAACCCCTTTCGGTAGGGATGCTGCGAGGAAGAATTTCCTGATCGCCGACAATAATCGGAAACGTTTCAGGTGTGTATGACTGCCCACTGTATGCGATTACTTCAGATGATGCGGCTGACACATTTGACAAATCTTTGTTCTGTTCTTGTATAGCCTTTCGTTCTTTTTCTTCTTGGACACGTTTAAGCTGGCTTTTGTTGGTTTTATCACCTTTTTCCGGCTCAACAAGCTTATCCCCTTCATGGTCTGAAGGCTCAGGAATATCTACAGGGGTAACTAAACCATTGAAGATATTGTAGCTAACTCCGTCAATAACGGCACTGCCGTAACGATTACCGTCCTTCTCATGTAAAAGTACAAAATCTCGCTTGTTTTCACTGCTGTACAATGTGCCGTCTTTCGCAGACTTAATGGTATCAAGCGTCATGGTTTTACCAGCAACGGTTAATGCCTTTGGTTGGTCCTTTGCTGATACTTTTACAGCCGTTTGAAGACTACTGATAGTTGCTGAGTTTGCTTTTTTATCAAAATGAAGATGAGAAGAAGATGCTGAAGCGCCAGACGCAATTAACAAGCCTGAAACTATAAAAGCTATTTTTGATTTTTTAAACAAGGTAAGTCCCTCTGAGTAGTAAAATAACAATCCGTATCATATGCGATGATAACATCGCGCAACCCCAGCAAGGCGCTTAAAACCCGTGTTTAGCGTATCTCTAGATAGTCTTAAGTATTATATTTAAGAACTTTAAATAGCATTCCCCTTAGCTAATAACTGTGGAAACCTATGCTCAATCCACTGATTTATTACAGACGCAATCGCCATTCTGGGGAAGTGTAAAAATATGCGGGTGGTATACCGTTCCTAATTTTATGGAAAAATATTCCATTACTGGCTAAGCCAGCACTTCACCAGACGAACAGTGCTTCTGGCTAACGTGACAGGCTCTCCCTGTCATATCATTACGTAATTGCATCACAGCAGGTAACGTTCGTGACGTGCTGGATTGAGCTTTACTCAGCAACGATAGTGATTTACTCACCGCTTTGTCGCGTGCGACCTTTCTCCAAAATGACCATACGTGCTCATTCCGATTCCGTGCAGGTAGGGATGAGGCGAGGTGGTCACGACGATTCGGTCGCTCGCTAAATTTTAATGCCCGACGGGCTATTGCACAGGCGGCTGCCTGATGGCTAGATAGTCCGTAACGGGTCATAAACTTACACTTACCAATGACAGACGTGTATGCTGGATTTACTTCAACACATTCGATGCCATTATCAACGCATCGGGCTTTGATAAATAACAATATCTGGTTATAGGCAAAACTGGAAAGCTGCCTTGCTCGCTTAACGTTCTCGTTTTCAAGATTTGCCTTCTTCTTGCGAAAGTCTAACTGCTCAACAACGACAGGCTTGCCTTTATCTTCAGCAAACGCTATCAATGCCTTTACAGCGTCACCGATAATCGCTTTACTCTGGCTAGAAGACTTACCATAAGTGGATAGTGGAATAGATATACTTGAAGAGGGATTGCCAAATCGGTCTGTTTCTGTAACTGCCAAATGGTGCTCATTAATATCAACGCCAATGGCCCCAGCTTGTGTCGAGGTAACAGTGTACTTTTGTACCGCTTCGGTACTGATAAAAACCCGCCAGCCTTTTTTATCTTTTAGAAAGCGATAAGAGATAGCCTGTTTATTTTGCAACGCCTGACGAACATGATCTGCGCCATAATTAAGTGTAATGGGTATGACAATATATTTGCTGTCAGATACGAATGCATCAGGGATCCGCACTCGCAATGTAAAGCCATCATCATTTGGACTGATAACACAGCCCTGACAGCCAGCGGTTTCGTCTTTCGAACCAAGCACATAAAACTGGTTGTTACGTGATGCCTGCCAGTCTACTTTCCACTTCTCATGGGAGTCATAGCCATTTTCTGACAAGTGAAATTGGGCGTTGAATAGCTTTAAAGAACCAAAACAAAGACGCACTTTACCCGACTTTTGATCTTCGATATGACGTTTTTGCTTTTGCTTTAACGCGTGTAGTCTGCGCTTTTTCTGATGCAAAGAGAATTTCAGGGAGGCGTACTTCTTGTCAGCGACATCTTGGTGTCCTTTGAGCCTGCCATCACGGATATTGCTAATGCGCTTTTCCATCCGAGAGACAGTCTTTTCCAGCCGCTTAATTTTGTCAGCACGGTCATTAATATGTGACTTCCGTAGTTCTTTGATGGACGACACTTTGCCTTTTAGATTTCGGTAAATGGCATTAAACTGGCGAGCGGTCAGACCAAATCGTCTTTGGTAATCCGATTTAACGGATTCCGGCTTAACGCCTTTATCAATCGTTTCGGAAAAAAGAGTGCGCTCAACTCTTCCATACAAGGATGCGTAAGCAGAAAGGGCTTTTTCTGACTCTGATGATACTGATATTCTTGTTTGGTAAGTTCGCATAGAAAAATAACTGACTGATAATACTGTCATTATATACAGTTAAAATAGAATCTCAATTGCAGTTTTAATGGCAATAAAAAGCTATGTTTTTCCATACTCATCCATAAAATATTCAGCAGTTATCAACCCTTCGTTATCGGTGCATGACTCCAGAGCACTGTGCAGCATAGCTTGCAGTTCTGAAGTAGGTGGTAAACAGTATATTCCTTGCTCGTCCAGTAACTGTTTATCATCTATTAATTGCCGTATAACGAAATCGAGGTGTCGGTGTTGATAAAGTGAAAGGTTGAAGCAGTTTGGAATCACCTCAACCCACACATCACCAATTTTCCGAAGGGAGAAAATTTCTTTGGAAGACATATCTACACCAAGCCAGTTAGACTCGACATAGAAATAGAACTCAGGCCAGATTTTACTTGTCGCCTGCTAGAAACAATTTCAATTTCAAGAAGAGCTAAGTCATTAGGATTTTCTTCGTTCTTGGCTACTTTGTCTGAAGCTTCGACATCATCCTCCCAACAAGTTCGGTGAAAAAATAATTCTTTAGGCTCACCGGCCTGACCAAGAATACTGCCAGATACAATGACGTATGTGTAATCAAGTAAAGATGACTTGCCCAATGAGTCAATAAGTGTTTCTGCTTGTGACATTGCCTCTTCACGGCACAGCGTGATTAACATAGTTTTCTCACACTTAGATTCGTAAACTATCTCTTCGATTAATCGAACGGTAAACACGTTTATAAGTTCCATTTTACTACCTTTAGAATGCTAGAGTGGTAAATCCATTTCTAGGGCTTATTGTTCATGAAATAGTGACTTTGCAAGGCGTAGCTATCTCGTCAACGATGGACTTGAATGACGCCTAAAACGCCATTGCAATTTGCCCATTGTCTTCGAGTAAGGTTTTTACAGAGACCTGCCCCTCGTTAACCGCTTCAACTCGCTCTTCACCTGTTAACCATTTCCCGATATGACGTCCCACAGCTGCCCATGGTTGGGGAGCCACTGAATTACCAAGCATCATATGCGCTCCAGTTGCGTTGGTTCGTGTTGTAAGGTGATGCGAGCCGTCACCGATAGACACTACTGCTTGTTTATATTCGCCTTCCATGCGGCGCACATTGGCGTGCTCAGAGACAGTTAACAGTCTGTGTAGTGATTGGTCTTCAGGATGCGCTATAAGTGGAGTATCCGCTTTGCATCTAGCATATGTGGCTGGAATTGTTGGCATTGTCTTATCGTGCATCTCAGCTACACACATTTTATGGTTATGCCCGTGCTCGTTGTCTTTTTTAGCAATGTGCGACATATCACGCCATGCTTTATCATCTAACGGCATGGGTTCAACAATGTCATGAACGCGCCTTTCATCGGTGCAGGTCGGCACCAGTTTGCTCATATCCAACCCTTGCAGGCCTTTAGATACCCACACTAGGCAAAGTCGTTTTCTTCTTTCGAAATCTCCGTGGTCATGGCCATTAACGACGGTTTCAGTTCTATAATAACCAGTCGCTGACATTACTCTGTCCATCAGTGACAGCGTTGTACTATTCAGCATGTTGTCGGAATTCTCTAGAACAACGAGTGCAGGGTTTGCGCGATTAATAATATCTAACGTCGGAATGAACAATGCTCCAGCATCATGATCCAAATCCCGCTTTCTATTTGCACCTTGCTGTCTTGAAAAGGGAGTGCAAGGGTAACCAATGACTAGGCAGTCAAGTTCAGGCACTAAATTCTTATCCATAGTCATAATGTCGTCATTAACGAACACGGCGTCAGGTGCAGTCTGTTGCCAAATGGGATTAGAGTTTACATTCACGTCAGCTGGCAGACGCTCCAGTTCATTGCCAAAAGCCATGGTTGTACTTAGACCGGCAGCTAGCAAGCCCATATGCAGTTGTTTTGAAAGTAAGCCAATGCCTGCGAATAATTCACCCATTCGTAACGGCACGCGCTTCTTAACTTTGCTTATCAGTGATTTTTCACGTTTTCTAACGCGCTCCTCGTGATGATAGACACGAAGGATGATTTCACCCTCTTTGTAGTCGACTGACACACGTTCGCAATCGGGTAGTGTTTGACCTAGCTTTTTGTTTCTTAAATCCATTAAAGGGCCGCGACCGCAGTTTAAAACCTTACGCTCAGAATCTGGGTTAACGACGATGCGAACACAATTTTCTTCGTGAATCTCTTCAAACCCGACGCCAGCTTTAAAGCCAATCTTTTCAAGAGTTTTGTTGTTAAGGTAGACGCGATGACCGCCTTTTGTTTTCTTAAGTGAAAGTGTCTCTATCTGTTTCATGGTGCCTCCTACAGCAAATTCGATAGAGCTATAATGACATGGTATATAGGGAGGCAAGAGGGCAGATAGACCCGAAGGCCTATCCACGAGAGAAGATGGTTTAATCGTTAATAGGAGTAATATTATCTAACCACTGGCGAAGATCTTCTTTAATGTCTTTGAGAGAGTTTCTTTGGTATCCACGATTGGATACGCTTTATATTCAAACAAGATAGGCCTCCTATTGTTCGGGATTTTTAAAAAATTCAATCTGTCCACGATATTCGGGATGATGCGGTCCAATTTCTACTGCCTCTCCAGAGCGTACATGCGTGCGGTAGTGAGACGCTTTTGCTACCCCATTGCCGCTAACAAGCTTCTGACAAAAGAAGCAGCAATGTTTGGGGTATGTTCGTTGTTCAGCCATTTCAAATCCTTTAGTTCAATTAACGCAATAAGTTAAAATGAGGTATTAACGCAGTGCCCGTGGCTCATGCGATACTCATGAATTTTGGCATCGCTCCAATCAGCGAACTTTTCTTTGGCTGCTTCTATCACCTCGGGTAAATAGCGTTTGCCCCACACACCAAGATTACGATTCTCTATTTTCGTTTTGCCCGATTTAGTTTTGACTTCGATAGCATTCAGATGGCTCCACTTATTCAATTTAGCCTTTTCTAGCGCAACCCATTCATTTAAAGCTTCACCGTAGTTACGTCTGAGCCATTCAACCTCTTCTAAACTGCCGAAGGGACAAAAAATACAGTTGGAAGGCAAAGGAACATTCTCCCCGACGCTTTTGATATAGGTTTGACAAGCAGCTCTGTCCATACCGAGTTCAACAAGGGGATAACTGTGTGTCACTGACTCACGGTACCAAGATGCCTTATTTTCTTCAGCGTTAGTCATTCGCTTCTCTTCGTTTTTAGCGATACCGATGATCATGCGAATTTTACCTGACTCTTTAGCGAACTGTTTTAGACCAGACTTTCTGCCGGTCTTCACACCATATCGCTTGCCAACGTAGTCCTCTAAAAAACGATAGATAGGGTCGATTTTAAGGCGCTGAGAGCAAATTTTAGGGTATGCCTTACTCCCTATTGCATTTTTGACCTTGTAGAAGTGCTGGAGTGATTTCCAATCGCCTGTGTGATAGCCCATATCGCTTGTAATGAAGACGAATTCAATACCGTGTTCCTTGCACTTGCTTTGAAGGTAACGCACATGGTCATATGTTTCTGAGTGCTCATTGCCTGTGTCGCTCATTACTACAAGAAAATCGTTAGGTGCGTATTTCCTGCGAAAATCAAGGTCATTGAAGTATTTGTATAATAATGCCGTACTGTCCTGCCCAGCACCCATTGAGAGAACGGTAAGTCTTGGCTCATCATTTTGAGGGGCAAATAAATCATTCATCATTGTCCTGAATTCCTTTAACAACCTTGCTTTGGTATGAAAAAGGTAACTTTGATTTCAATGACGCAACCTCTTACTAGAAAAGGCTTAATAGATTAATCACAGCGACGTCTGTAGTAGACAATATGGATGTTTGAATACTGAGAAAGGAATAGGGGAATATACAAAGGGTGAGTCAAAGGCGAGGCGAAGTGAATGTAAAATACTTCGCCTCACACACGTATAGTGTTTTTAAGTTTATTTATTGACAGCATCTGGATAGTCTTTGTTCAACTTCAGTCTACCGACGAATTCATTGCAAATAAGCATTGTGATGATAAACGCAGAAGGGTAGAACAAAGCGCTCAAATTACCTTCAATGAGCTCTGTCACAACGTCTTTCGTAAACCAAGCAATACCTAAAACAAAAGACAAAGTTAAAACAAGCCGAAATAAAGCGTACATCAAATTAACCCCTTTAAATACTAATCAGAAATACTTCAATAGCCCTTGGCAAGCAGTGAGCAGGTTGCTATGAACTAAGCTTCTGAGGTGCTTTAGCATTAGTGACAAAACCGGTTAACAACATAAGTGAACCGTACATAAGCGCTGCTATGCCGCCTAAAAATGCAAAACTAACTTCGCTAAAAAATGAAGTTGAAATTTTGTAACCTTCAATAAAAAGAAATGCTCCGATTCCAATCCAGATAAGACCACTTACAAATGACTTGAGACCGATTAGGTTCATAACCAACACCTTAGTTCTATAGATGGGGCAATCCCACCAATTTATATGGTCATTAGTGTATTAGTCGCCATAGAAACATGACGGAATTAAGAGGTTAAATTTTGAGGCTTATTGTTTAAATCAAAAACATCGATGTTAAGTACTTCTCACTGTTTTTGATACTATCGATTAGAATGAACATAGGTCGCTTCATTACAGTGTTCGCATATCATGTAGAAGTTATCTTTCCGCTTACTTATTTTTAATGTAGAGGCATTGCATTTTTCACAATGGAGAGCAGTGTTTTTCAATGAAGTATTTTTTAAGCATGTGGTACACTTTAAAAAGTAGCCAAAACGGCCATAACTGATTTCAGTTTTTTCTCTACCGCAAGATGGGCAAGCTAGTTTTTTTATACTATCTTCTTTTCCACTTTCAAAGTGAAATGCTAACTTTGATGTATTACTTACATCAATTCGTTTTATTACTTCAACTAAAGCTTCCAGCTCATTCTGATTAAACCGTACTGGGGGAACTTTATTGCTTAATTGAATAAATTGAGAAGCTTGAAATCTGTTCTTCTCAATGATGTCTGTAACCTTTTCGCCTATGGTATCAGCCTTAACGATCATTGCGTTTTGGTCGTCAGGAATAGATTTCCTATGGATTATCGCAGAATTTGATACAGCACATATTCGGTTATACCTCCAGTTTTTAATTCCTGTTTTCTGTTTAAAAAGTATTTTACCTAAGAACTCACTTACTCTTTCTAAGAGTGCTTCTTTCAAGATATCTTCTTGTAATTGTGCCTGACGAAGTGGAGACTTTATCCCTATCCATTTACCGTTTATGCTTCGAGACCATTCGCCATGGTCGTTTACTGAAACCTCTCCATGTATGCTTTTACTTTCTATAATTATAAAACCTTCCTTGTAAACAAGAAGGTGATCAATCTGAGCTGACATTGATTCATGTGTGATTAAGAGATCGTTGAACACAAAGATATCATTTACATCTGCAAATTTTCGATTCAAATGGAATGCAACATCGGCTTCATTTTTATTACCAAAGCTTGTGTTGCTGAATCCCTCAGTTGACTTTGTAAAAGGCTTAATGATCATTTTAGTACTCCTGATTATTAACTTCAGTATGAAGTAGTATTCCGTCTATCAACTTTTTAGAGCAGGGGAGAAAGCGAAGACATTATCGCTTCCTTTAATAGGCACTCTGATAAGCTCTTTAAGTGACGAAGAATTAATGTTTGAAGCTAAGTTTGTTTTGTTAAGCGGCGTGTAATTGGTGAACGAACCAGAACGTTCATAGAAGTCTGCAACGGCCTCGCCTAAATCTAAATTCATACGGTCGTTGGTAAAAACTATGCTGCCGTTTATCTCTTCGGCTAACACAGTCATGTAGCGTTTTTTAATGTCCGAGATAGTGCCGTCGAAACAGCTGATAAGTAAAACACCATTTTCTGACTCCAAAACGTGTCCAAACAGGTCTTCAGCAGCAAAAATAATATTTTCCAAAATGGCCTCCAAATAACACTACAACGTATTGTAATTTTGAAATCTGGAGGGAATTAGTCGATAAGCTACGAATATTGTTGCTTTAATGAGAAAAGAAAAAGGCCAGCATAAAGGCTGGCCGGGTAAAAGTATGAGTATAAGCTCAATCTGTGAGATGTTTCATGAGGTCTCTACGAATGTACATCGTAGACTCAACAAACGAAGCGAATGAGTTGTAAACAGCATCGTCATCCCACTTACCGGATGCTGCGAGTGCATGTAGGTCTTTATCTTTCGCTGTTCGTTTGGAAGACATGGTAGATACATACATATCTTTAAGCTTAAGCATTAACTCATCACTAGCACGTCTCTCGATTTCTTCGAAAGGCAATTTACCTTCAATAACAAGTTTTGATTCTGCGGATGGCTTTGAAGCGATTTTTTTGGCTTGTGAAGCAGAAGGTGTCTCCTCAGCATTCAAAACAGTCCATGCATAGGCCGCAGGATTGTCGATATCAGAACGTTGCTTCAAAGTTGTTTGGATAGCATTGATACGCTCTTCTAAATCTGCGATAGAAAGACGGTCAAAAATACGTTGAGATTGTTTTTTAGTGATTCCGAACTCATGAAGGGCATATTCATATTCTGACATCTCAATTTTAGCTTCAGTATCCTCAAGAACCTTGTAAGCGGTTTTTGGTTTAATTTTAAAACGTATGCCTGATACCTTCCTTCCTGTTCTTTTTAGTTCAACTTCTACAATTTCGATATTGCTCTGAGCATTGATCTCTTTGACTGCTTTTTTGATAACTTTCGTGTTGAAGGCTTTAAACTCTACATAAGAAGATATATCAATACCCAGTAGCCGCTTCAATGTATCGACGGGAAAAATGGGTGTTTCCCCTACATTTATAAATCGATAGACGTTTTCATAAAGCGCTAAAGATTGTGTGGAGATGAAACTGTTTTGAATGGCTAAATCAATGTTGGCGTACACAGAGGGATAAAGCAGTTCTTCCCTAAGCTCACCCGGAAAGCGAAAGTAAACTTTACCATCAACTAACTTTCCGTAACTTAGAATAGGCATCACTGCCCACTCTTTGACACCACGGGAATTTATAATGTTGTACTCTATGGCTGAAGTAGCGAGCCCAAACAGCGCTTCTTTAATGAGTGAATGGTCATTACTATCAAAATGAATATCTTTCTTTAATCGTTGTAGTGGGATCTCATAATTGATTTCCTTGCCTTTCGTTTGTTCAAGATACTCATCAAGCTTTTCTTTATCACTGCTTCCTATAGCTTCAATTATTGTTTCTCTAGCTCTAAGGAGTAAAGAGTTGACCACTTTTCTCTGTACTAATCCCCACTTTGAACGAGACGTGTCAGAATGGATTATGCTTACATGCTTCCTAAGTACTGGAGATTTGTCAGTTCCCTTCATAAATAATCCTGCAAAAGGTATAAAATAGTATTTACACCTTAATATTTCATTCTTTATATAAAAGTGCAACATAACAAAATAAAAAGATCAGGAGATGGATCGACGATGTGTTTAGATCGTTTAGATCGTTTAAGATCGTTTGATCGTTTAGCACCTCTATAGAGCATGATCTCAAAGGGCTGCGCCACTAAAAGGTACCTATCTACGGGGGATAAGGTGCCCATCTACGGGGAATAAGGTACCCAACTACAGGGAATAAGGTGCCCGTCTACGGGAGTAAAGGTACCCTTCTACGGGGAGAGGTACCCAAGTACGGGGAGTTAAAAGGTGTGAAAAATTGAAAGCTTTTAATTGTGTTAAATTGTTGAATAAAAACGATAAATTATGTTTTTTATTTTCTTAAAAAATTTATAAAAATGCAAAGGTACCCATCTACGGGGATAAAGGTAGCCAACTTCAGGGAGGGTATACAACTACGGGGAGTATTAATTTTTTTTAGGAATTTGTACACTCTTTATACAAAACCAAAAAATTTGGCATTTAAAGTGCCCATATCATTAAAAAACTACTAGAAACCTCAGTAAGACACATAAAAAGCGTTCTTAATTAATAAATTGAAAATGTTTTAGTCTTTATTATCCCCCGTAAAAGGGTACCTTTTTCAGAATAATCTCCCCGTAAGTGGGTACCTTTAGAGGGTTCGTTCCCCGTAAGTGGGTACCTTTAATCAAAAATACCTCCCGTAAGTGGGTACCTTTTAGATATTTGCTCCCCGTAAAAGGGTACTTTTAACAGATAATCCCCCTGTAGGTGGTTACCTTTTAGATGTTTACTCCCTGTAGATGGGTACCTTTTAGATATTTTCCTCCCGTAAAAGGGTACCTTTATGGCCCTTATTCTTTTTAAATCGATAAATTTAGTCAGAGTGCTCCCGTGAATGGGTACCTTTAAGCACCCCCTTTGAGCGAGGGTACCTTTAGCAGTAGGGTTCTAATTGAAATTTGGAAGGAGGGTTGAAAGGCTGCGTTGAAGTAAGGGCCTATTGACCTTGGTCAGCGACGATCCTTTGCTCTGTAAGTTTGTATAGAACATCCAAGTCATTAAGCACATCGATAGGATCACGGGCAACATTCTTCTGTATTGCCTCTTTAAGCCAAAAAGAGGTGCTGGGGTCATTTACTATCTGTTGTTCATCCATTCAAAATAACCTTATTTAAAAATTCATTTATTGTTGAAGCAAATAGCTCACTAAGAGTAGCCCTTAGATTTGAGTCATCGATAAGCCAAGTTTTAGTTACGATATAAGTAAACACTGTTCATAAAAATGCTTAACGTTGTTTGCTTAACCAAGAGATGCCGTGTGAGTTATACAGTCGTTTTAATGCTTCAGCCGAACTTGGCTCTAAATCTGGGTACTGAACACGAGCCCAACAAGAGAGAAGCTTTTCCTTCCATTTAGGGCCGTGATCCCTTTGTAATTGGTTAATCGCAAACTGCGCATCAGATGGTATGGGAATTTGTCGCATATGAAATCTCCAGTAAAGACAACACAAATAGAGTATTCGATGGACAAATGTAAAAAATGAAAATAAGAAGGCTATTTTATGGAATTGATGCGCCCCCTGGGCGCACGAGTGAAATCAATACATCGTGAACAACTATCATAGGTTATGCTTTAAGGTAGCCAGTGGAACGTGCTTCTCCTTAATCATTAACTAGAAATCCATTTTTCCTGTTACGCTCCTCAGCCATATCGGCAACAATAGGCCATTTCGCCTTACCAAACTCACCCAAAGCATCGTCTAAATTCCCTTTTGAAAGGGCAATAAACATATGTCTGAATTCACCTTTCTTATTCACAGGGCATATTGACATAAACTCTCTGTACATTACGTATAGTTCAAAAAGCGCTTCAGCGGCGTTTTCATGCGCTTCAGTAGGGCATGAATAGTAATTGTTAATTTGCACGTTCCAAGCCCCACAACAGCGGTCTATGAATGACTGACGGTCATGTATGTACGCATCGTTGCCGAACAAGCCTGCATGTATAGCGGCACAATAAACGCTTTCAGGCTTAGGTGACTACTCCCCGCCCTTCGGGCGAGGCTTCTTGTTTCTTAGGCTGCAACCCGTTCGTGACGGGAATTACGCTGGCCTCCACAAGCAGAAACGGCAAGTCCTGCCGCCTTGAGCTTTAAAATGCCTTGTTCAAGGATGTTCAGAGAGGCATTCAAATCTCTATCAATATCCTTTGAACCGCAGTTAGGACAATCCCACTTTCTTACCGTAAGCGGCATGTCATCCATTTTGTGTCCACAGCAGTTGCACGTCTTGGAACTGGCGTACCACTGGTCAATTTTGACCAGATGAACACCTGCCTGCTCAGCTTTGTACTTGAGTTTTTCAACAAAGCTGTGCCATGAGGCATCGGCAATGTGTTTAGACAATTTACGGTTCTTCATCATGTTGGCTGATTTCAGTGTTTCGACCACTATCGCTTGGTTTTCGTCAATCAATTGTCGAGAATATTTATGCTGAAAATCGGCCCGTGCGTTAGCCACTTTCTCGTGACATTTTGCCACCAGTAAGCGAGCTTTGGCGCGATTTTTACTGCCTTTTTGTTTGCGTGACAGTTGACGCTGTTTACGTCGCAGATTGCGTTCTGCGCGTTTCAGGAAACGTGGATTGGCTTCTTTATGGCCCTCAGAGCTTATTGCAAAGTGTGACAGTCCCAAATCAATTCCTGTTATACGGCTGACGGTTTTAGTTGTTTTTGGCGCTTCTTGTCCGTCATCGACAAGAATGGATGCGTAGTACTTTCCGGTCGCCGTTCTGGATACCGTGATACTTTTTACCTTACCGTCGATTTCTCGATGGATATTGGCAGGAATAGGTGTTTTGATTTTCGGGATTTTGATGCCGTTATCTGTCACGGAAACACTGGTGCAGTGATAGCTTTTCTGCTCGCCATGTTTACGTTTGAACTTAGGGTAACCAAAGCCTTTCTTCTTATCGAAAAAGTTATCAAACGCCTTGCCGAGGTTAATGACTGCCTGTTGTAAGGAAATCGAATCATATTGATTAAGCCAGTGGTATTTCCGTGACTTCTTAGCAATGGCCAGTAAAGGCTTGATGTCCTTTCTTGCTTTCAGCGACACGCCATGGCGACGGTATTGCGTGCTGATGATACGTAGCGCCTTGTTGTAAGCGAAACGCACAGCACCAAACTGCTGATTTAAAAAATCAACCTGCTCAGGTGTTGGGTAAATCCGTACTTTTGTTGCTCTCAACATATGTATAAATATACAGTTTCATGTAGAAAATACAATCGCTTCGCGATGCGCCTTATATCCCCGCCCGATTGGGCGAGGGTTTACGGCGCGTTGGCTAAAAAATCCTCAGTCATTTATAAGTCCTCCATCGTGCTCTCTTCGTGGTATTTGGAAAACGCTTCTTCGATTGACTGTGTTTGAACGACCCATGTGATTTCACCATCAGGTACAGTAGCTTCGAAAATACGTTCGGCGTTATCGCTGTCTTGGGCATAAAATAAAGCTGCATCAGGTGCATTGAAATCAGGCTTTGTGTACAAAATTACATAGGGTAAAAGGGGGGTAGCTAAATCAGGCATAAAAACTCCTTAACGTGATGAGTCTAGAATGCCATGAAATCTGATAACACAAGCCGCAACTAAAGTGTCTATCGTTGAAATGTTTCCCGGTCAGTTAAACCTTACACCAAACGAAAAAAGGTGAGCACGCGCAATAGGACGGCCCTTAGCTTGTCGATAGGTTTAGCTTCCTCAAAAGGAAACGCTGTAACCCAGACGCCGTTTTTGACATATTCTTGTCTAGCAGTGTCCTTGTGAGGTTTTATACGCCCATGAATAGCAAAAATTGTTTTGCAATCTGTGCATATGCCATGACCATCAAAGCTAAATACGTCATGAAACCCTTTATTAACAATGCCTCTAACGTGTTCGCCTGCTACTTCTTTTTTACATGACTTACACTGGCCGGTAATTTCAGTCAGCTGAAAGCCATTGGAGAACCTGTAAGGAAGCGCAATCTCTAAAGGCGCTTCTTTCTCAAAGCGTTCAATCATTTCTTTAGTGGATGCCATGTTAACCCTCAGAAATATAAATATTAGTGACTACATATAGATTGCCACGATTTCATATAGCGCAATTTTTCTTTAGCGGTCTATTTTTCTCCCATAACGATTAGGCCCTATCTTAGATAGGGCCAGATAAGACGACTATTCCTGTCGATTAGAAAGAAGTGCGTCCTTGAGAGACACGGTGTGGGTGGGATCTTCTTTGTTGATATCGCTATAAATAACTACACGCACATCACCATCAATACGTTCGATGTAAACTGGGGTGCCATTCTCGCCTTGACTGCAACAGTCACCGTGTTCAGAAAAAGATATCGCTAATCCGCAATTTGATTTTGCATCAATGACTGCGGTGGTTGTCGAATTGTTAGTTTCGTCAAACAATAAAACGCTTACATCTTCATTGGGTGACGTAACCGTATAACCAGAAGCTAGTAACAGCGCTTTTGCTTCGTCTATTTGCGTTTTTTTGAGTAATTCTTCGTATTTTTTATAGTCATTTGAACCCCCATTATTCACTGCATCTACAATCTCACTAATATCGTTGTCGTGGGTATTGTCATAATGGGTGTATTGTCCATCGTAGATGAATTCAACGCCTGCTATTTCCATATAGCAATGATCCAAGTCATTTGTAGGCTCATCGGGATGACTCAATGGTGAAAGCGATGGCAGCAACCACTGCATAGGCACAATGTCATTAACACCAATGTCGTTAAACGCTTCACGAATGATATCTGAACATAACTTTTTATCGTTGGTGATTTTAAATGTCTCACTGCGTCTAAAATTACTGTTATTGCGATACGTCATTTCAACAACGATATGATTAGGGATTAATTGCTGGCTCATGCTAAAGCTCCTTCCTTATTCATTTCGATATAAGACCAATTTTCAGTGGGATCATAGGTAAACCTGACCTGCTCCGCATAAAATTGGAGAATAGTTGCGAGGTAGGAACAATACTGTTTCAAATCTTTGGAAAAGAACTCATCAAGGATACTGCGTGCGTCTCCCCATTCCTTAGAGCTGAGTGCGGCTTTAAGTGCATCGTAGGGATTACCTTCGATAATTGCATCGATTGGGAAAGAAACCGTTTTCACCAATACATCAGCACCACAGTGTTTTGGGATAGCAGTGAAGTGGGCCGTGTTATCTTTAACGACTAGCGTTCTGCTATCTAGGCTAAGACTATCTTCATCTGAATATCCATGCTCATCCAAATGCGCTTCTAGTTGCGCCTCAGTTAGCGCACCAATGCCATCTTCATTAATAGCACCAAACAAATCTTCATCCATGCAATATGTACCATCTGAGAGCAGGGTTTCAATACAGTAAACATTGAGTTCATTGACGTGCTTGTTAAGTTCCTGAATGCGTGCCGCAAGCGTTTCGTTCACATCGACGACCAAGTAATCAGGGTAGTCATTATAATGTTCGTTAACATTGGTGCAGGTAAGTATGAGTGTTGTCATTGGGCATTACTCCTTATGTTTTGATGGAGTAATATTCCCATGGAATCAAATATGGGAAGGGCTAGAAAAGCGTCTTTGATAGACATTCATTGTAGGACAGCAAAGCCCAAATTTACGCTACCTTATTGCTCGTCCTAATAGAACATCTAATACCTTTTGATTTTAACTCGTTGTAGCTTACGGTTGATGAAACCCATTCATGTGATGACCACGCCAGTACATAGGGTTTTTCTCCTTTCCAATGCGTTTTAAAGTAGCGTCCGTAAAGTTCAAATTCAGCATTTTTAGGAATTATCATTAGTTCAAGTTACCTTTATCTGCTTATCAAAAATAAAATAACAAACAAATCTTAAGATCATTGTGAATTAAGATAGAAAATCATGAAGTTAAAGGGTATTGACAATTAAAGAGGGTCGCAGCGCCACCTGACGCCTGTTGTAGGATAATTCCTTTTCAGTAAGTACACGGTAGACTCTTCAGTAACTCGCTCCTTGTAGATGAAATTTTCGTAGCGCAGCACGCATAAATGTTCGGCCTGCACTAGAAGCTTTATTTTCAATTCAAAACCATTGCTTACTGGCGTTGAGACAAGGCAACTGTTGCGCGAGCATCGCTCTCCTTGCGCGTTAACGCAAAGAGAGAGAAATAGAGAAACACATAAAGGAAGTACTTTTAGGAAGTGGGTAAACATACTATGAGCAAGCGGCAAGCATTTTATCAATGACTCGCTTTTCAGCAGGGAAGTACTGCAAGCCATATTTTTGGACGACGCCATCAAAGGATTTTAAGTATTCACAGCGGTATTTATGGTTGGGTGGCATCCATTCGGCAGGGCCAGCTGCCCCTTTTTGGCGATTAAGGTACTTATCGACAGCAATGAGGTTTTCAGGGTCGTTAGCGAACTGTTCCTTAAGTTCTTTACTCCAAGCAGCTCCACCTCTTGCACTGGCATAGCCAAGCGGCACCCTATGGTCGATATCAAGGTCATCGTCATCAATAAAAACTTTGCCTGAATACGGGTCGTAAAAGGTGCCCTTATCAACAGTACAGTTGTCTGGCTTATCAAATAAAACCGCAGTAGAAGACTGGCGAATAAGTTGTTCAGCTCTTTCTGACTGGCAATCACCGTCTTTATCAATCCAATGGTTCCAATCATCTCTGTTGTATTTGTCGCTGGTGGGACTAGAAGCGTCAGACGAAGATTTTGCATGGCCTCTAGGAAGGCGCCCACCAGATGATAAGCAGGCTTCAATATTTTCATAAACGGTGTATTTCTTCGTTCTTGAATAAAAGGCGCTTGTCTCATCGTGACAAATTCCACTGTTAGAAAGCTTAACAGGTGGGTCGCCTGCAAAAGATTGCGATAGAAAAAGAGAAAGCGCTACAAAAAGAAAATAACGACCAAAAGAACGCATTAGGCCACCTCTTGTTGTTGGTTGTTAGTAACCCATTCATAGAAAAGGTCGTGATAATTTTCATCTAAGTGAAATGAACTGGAATCTAGGTCATACACGCCTACATCGATCACTTCTTCTAACGGCACAATAGTGAGTGCTGTGGTTGGATAACGGTCTTTGGCTCGCCCAGCAGCTAATGAACATTTATCTTCAAATGTTTTGATGTTCTCAGCACCATAGACATTACCTTCGTAATAAACCATTACAGAGGTATCAGAAATAAGTCTGGATTTAACAATGGCGCTTGATGGGGAAACAATATCCGCAAGTCTTGAATTTTTGCGTGGGATATACACCGTAAACTTCATAAAAACCTCAGTATTCCAAAGTAAACTTAGTGTCGCATCTAATTCAATGATGCGAGTTCGTTAAGGCAATAATTTTGATGGGTTAAACATGTCTCTCGTGGACAGTGCTTCACCCGTTAATAAATGCAAATTTCACTCAGGCGAGGATAAAAACAATTCAATGGCCTGTTTTGCATTATTGATAATGCCCGTTTGCTGATTAAGGGCCACATCGCCTGCGATTGTTGGTGTTAGTGACTTACGTGTTTTAACGTATCCCTCAAGTTCCCCACGTTTCTCAACAAGTGTTATTAACGTTTGGTGAGTAGGGTTAACTTCTAAATCGCGCATTGCTTTTAAAGTCTCACGCTGAATTTTTTGGCCTGTTTGATAAAGAGCATTGCGCAACATGTTGTTGTTTTTGCTGGTTGCTTTTCGAGATAGTTGATCATGGATAAACATTGTTATTCCTTAGCTGTTTACGTACACCTAAAGAATGCCATAAGCCTGCATAACGCAAGGGGCTATGCAGGCTGAAACAGGGTGGGATACTATAAGGAAACTCAGTATATGAAAGAAAGTTCTAAAAGTTGGTAAGCAGTACGTCACTACCGCTTACTATTGCATATTCGTAGCCCAGCGAATCTAAAACAGGTTTCATCTTACGTTTATTAATTGCGCCGGTTTCATCCCTTTCTACCGTATAAAAATGCCCAGCCACATAGGGAGAATAGCTAACCCGCAGTGAATTAGGGAGTCTGCTTTCAATTACGGATGAGTTAAATGCATTCACAAATTCACCACGACAAAACGCATGTACGTTCTTTTTAAACTCAATGTTGATTATACGTTGTCGCGATTTTTCACCCACAACAAAAGATGGATTTCGGATAATGACTGATTGAGCATATCCGACGACTTTTCCTTTATACTCCCCGTCACGAGATCGAATGCTGAAATACTTGGGCATATTTAGATTGCGGTATGAATCGACGGGAGAGCCAATAGGGGTTAGGCGTGTCTCTGTTTTGTCTTTTCGAGTTATCTCAGTATGCAAAGCCCCGTCAGTTATAAGGCTCTCACTGTCGAAATAGTGCGATAGAGAACACTCCGTTTCATTGAACGTGTTGAACTCGTCTATCTCTGGTGTGTCGAATGAAAGTGTGTTTTGAAACACGGCCAACTCCTAATAAGATTCCTTCTTATTAGAATGCCACAGTATTATTAGTGGCAAGTGTTGGCTGATAGATGAGTGCAGTCTCTGGAGGACTTAGCGTTTGAGGTACTTGAAATACTGCTTTTTACCGCTTTGTTTGTCACTGGCTATAATTTGATTGAAATAGTCTCTCGTCTCATCTACTGACAGAATCTGTTCAAGTGGTACAACTGAAGCAGGCCTGATTCCAAAATCAGTTTTTGCTTTATTAGAAGGGTACATAACCGTAAAGAAAGCAAAAGGACGGCCATAGAATTGTGTAACTACTGTATTCCCAGTGCTGGTGGTTGGCATATATAGCGCGGATGCAATCGCCCATTGCTCTTCAATTTCAGGTTTCTTGGCGCCGTGTGTAGCGTAAGATGCTTGAAGAATTAACTCAGCCAGCTTGTCGCGCTCTAATAGGTGCGCGGGAACAGTAGTTTTAGCATCCGCATGAAGTTGATAGAATCTATCTACAGACATGCTAGCCATTACAAGATGGTCATTATGTGGGAAATAGGTAAAAAATTGGGCAAAGTTCTCATCCACGACATCTCCATTGTGGCCTGTAGCAGACCACCCTTTGTCTACCAGAGAAGAAAAATATTTTTTAAAGCGTGGATTATCCAAGTTTTATCCTTTGACCTTCACCGTTACACAACGAAATTTTAAAATAGTTTGAAAGCCCTTTAAAATCAATTAGTGGATAGGGTTTTACGTTTTTCACACGTTTATAGCAAAAAAGTTGAGAATCTGGCATGGATGTTCTCAACTGACTGCTAGTAATCTTTGACCGCTTCTGCACGTTGGCCGATAACCCTAAGTATGCTTTCGTTATCCACCCCTTCAAACCATTCTCCTTGCCTACAGTGCTTTCTGAAATGTTTGTGTAAACTTTTTTCTAGCGTTACTGCATTCTTATCTGTGTTGAGAACAAGCGATATTGTAAGGGGGTGTGGGTTTGATGTTTGCAGAGCGCGCTTTCTTGATTTTGGGTCTTTACTAATACCAATTTTACAAAAGTCTGTACCTTTAGCTCGAATTACGTAGAGCAACTGTTCAGACTTTGTTTTACTTATTCTTGTAAATGACTTACTTATTACATGACCATTAGCCGTATAAGATAGCGATATGCCATACATCTTGAGTAAACCATATACTTTATGAATGTTGTCAAATTCAATATCATCCTCATTACGTCTGGTCATCCATTTAAGAAACGATTCTGTAGTTGTTGATAGTTGCTGCTCATGGCTATCAACAATTAAATCAACGGCTCGATGAATTCCAAAATTTATTATGCGTTGTACTCGCTCAGCTTTCCGTTTTTCTCTTTGTTGTTGAGTACGTAACAGCTTCTTTTCTTTTTTCGAAAGTGTGCTTTTCGGTTTCGCTTGGTTTTCATGCTGTGAGAGTAAAGTTGGAAGATCCAAGTTTGGTTTTGTACCAACAATGGGAGGTTCTAATTTGGGTAGAGCTGCTTCAATTTCTTCAATGTAAACCTTATTCTTACTTGCAATCACAAACCGTAAAAATTCACTAAGCCTGATCTTTTGACCTACAAGCTTATCTTTCCATCCCTTTTTTGCGGGGTACCCTACGCCAATGGCTCTCAACTGCTTGGCATTGTACCCACCATTCGGAGTCTTAGCTTTATCAAGTCTCTCTTCTGTGAGAGTGATCATTCTATCCATTTATAAAAGAGAAAGTATTGTCATAGATATCGACTACCCCTGCTTTTCCAGTTGAGGGTCTTTGTGTGTTGCCCTGAAGACATATCCACATTCAGGTATGTGAGTTTCTTCTATGTATTTTTAAAATAGCTTTCCTTTCCTTGATTCGTCCAAGAGAAGACATGACCTCATTGACACGTTTAACGTTATATTTTTAGCAAATAAAAGTCCTAAAAGCAGACAGCTTCTGTTTTACTTATAGATATTTTACTTGTAAGTCTTCAGGTCCAAATCGTTTATCGTCGAGGTAGGTATAGAAGGGCGTGCCTTTCGCATCAACACTGATATAGTGAGGCTTCTTAATACCAGAGGGTAGCGTCTCTATTACAGTCAAATGTGTTCCAGCGAAGCTTTTCAATACACCCAGTAACTCATCGAAAGTTTCTACGAAAACATTTTGTTTTGAACATTTTACTTGAATTGACATTAAAATCATCCTGTTAAAAACGAAGGGTACGCTTTATCACATACCCGTAGTAATTGTTCTGCTGCGATGTTGAATAAATAGCTAAGATGTCATTCAGAAAGGAATATCTGGTCTCTTCTTGTCCGAGTTAGGTGGAGTGCCGTCGTAATCGTTTGGCGCAGGTTGAGGCGATTGAGCAGCTGCTTGCTGTGGCTCATCATGCTGAGAGGGAACGGCTTGTTTCCTGTCAAGCATCTGCATTTCTTCAACAACTATTTCAGTAACGTAGCGGTCTTCACCCCGTTCGTCTTGCCATTTACGAGTTTGCAATTTCCCCTCAAAATACGCCTGTGAGCCTTTTTTAAGGTTTTGCCCAATGATTTCAGCGAGGCGGCGATATGACACCATTCTGTGCCATTCTGTTCGCTCTTGCAGGTTTCCGTCTTTGTCTTTCCAACTTTCAGTTGTGGCAACACTGATATTGCAAACGGGTGTGCCATTTGGCATGTAACGCAAATCAGGGTCAGCACCTAAATTGCCAATTATCTGTACCTTGTTAAGCCCTTTAGTTGCCATAAATCTCTTCCTCTTATTCAAATCGATAGGGGTATGCTAACCCTGTATTTAATAGCGCAAGCACGCATTGTCTACGCCACTGTGTCTATGGTTGAAACGCTACCTGTTTAACTTATTGTTTTAAAATTGCTCTGCAAATATGCCTAGTCGTCACGTCAGTATCAAAAGTGTCAGATAGTAATTCTTCAGGTGATAAGAAACCTAATACTTCGATATCGTTGCTCACTGGCTGGATGTGGGGGCCGTCAAGGTGATAGACGTGTGCGTGACAGAGGCATGGTCGATTGTCAGGGTACAAATCGCTACAAACTATCTTTGGAAGAACATCTAGTTTTACGATGTATGAATCAAGTTCTAGTTTGCAGTCCAGTTGCTTAGAAAAGAAGGTGTCAAAAGACTCGTCTAGGTCAATATTAGAACCTTTCACAATTAAGTCGGTTATTCCCAGTTCACTGACAATAGCAACGCTGACTTTACCTGTGTGATTGTTTTTAAAGGCCCATACCTTACCGTCGTACATAACAACTGTTGTAGGAACGACCTTTAGAAAATCGCTGTCCTGCTCTGCAACACTACGCTCGCATAAGAGTATGTCTTTGGTAGAAAGTGTATAGTCAATATATGCATTTTTTTCGCCGTCTACCACAGACGATTTAACACAAACAACATGCTGACTATCGTTCACAATATTTTCTCCCGATGTGCGTAAAAAAGGTTATTGTGCCTTTTTTAAGAAAGGGAGCGTTGCAATAAGGGCGGCATATTCCGTGCTTAATGAGCACGCTTGTAATGATAGGCCGCTATGCGACCTAAAACATTGCGATTGTCTTTGTATCGATGAATGCTGCGCTTTTAGACTTCTGACGCTGCTCTTTTTTTGCTGCCTTTTCTTCAGCTTCTATGCGTTTTCGCTCCAGCAACTGCTCCCTGCGCTCGTGGAGTATCATTTTCCAGCGTCTAACAGCAACTTCATCTACAGTAACGCCGGTCTTTTCAGCCAGTGAAACCTTGATCGTTTCTCGCCGCTTAATTTTTTCCCCGTCAACTGTTTCTGTGGTAGTACGGGTTTTAAAGAACATAGTGTGATTTACGACTTCCTCTAACGCTATCATCATTTCATAATCTGTGTGCTCGCCGCTGGTCGCAACCGAGCCATACCAGTTCGCCGCGTTGGTCAAATCTTGCTTGTTAGCAAGGATGCAATAACGACATGATGTGCGTGAGTTCCCTTCCTTGACGCGAACGGCTTTTCCATCAATGCTTTTGACGCCGTAGATATGGAAGGGTTGCCTACCAGCTTGAGCGATAATGTCAAAAACACCTAGCTCATTGCTACCTTCCTCTGCCCATTCTCTTACGTGGAACACAGGCATAAAGTCAAAGCACGTTCGTGATTTTGTAGTAAGGCGCTTATTAAGGATAAGTGGGCTGCGTCGGGAACGGGGCACACTTTCTTGGGACCGTAATCCTGTCACGTTAAAGCAGGTTTTTACCCCTCTTTCGCGGCACACGCGCTTTATTATCTTATCTATCTGCGAAACCTTTAAATCAGACGTACATTGCCTAAATTGGCTAGATTGAGACCCCTCAAAAGGACCATATCAATGAAATCTTTGTTTTCATTTTTTACAACGTAAAATTCACTTTCCTTCGGAATGTATTTTTTGATGTGGTCCATTATTCCCGGATGCTCAACCACACCAAGGTTGGCATGAATAAAGACAATACGGTTTGGGTCTTTAACCAGCTCTAAAAGTCGCACAGCCCCCGCATCTGAATCTTTACCCCCACTCGATGAATAAAACCAGATAGCGTCTGTATTCTCAGCATAATGCTTGATGATAGCTTCACGTTGCTCAACCGTATCAAGCGAAAGCTTATCGATATCCAAGTCAAACATGTCTAAATTTTCAGGTTTACGAGATGCCATTCCTATCAACCTTAAGTGGTCTTTTCGATAGGTTTATTTTCTCTCTAAACCATATATGGCAAGGGGTGCAGGGCGTTTTTTATGTTGCTAGCAATGTCGCTGGTGGACTCGGAACGCTAGTAGCTAGGTTATTGAAGTAGGTGGTATGCCCATGACTTATAAGGCCATAAGCATTCTAATGAAAGACTACGTGGATACTAAGCCTGCTGTAGGCTAATTGAATGCAGAAGGAGGCATCTCAACCCGGTTAAATATCATCAATGCCTCCAAATAATCACATGACTTCTTCAAATGTTCCGATAGTCACATATTCCTCTATTTCTGACATAGTTAAGTCTGTAGAGGCAGACATTTCGTGAACATTAAGCGAGTCAGCCCACGTAAATGTGATATTTACAATAGGGTCATCTCCATTATCTTCATTGTCTTTAAGCTTTAAAGTAATCAAATAGCGGAAAAGCGCAGTGTGGACTATTTCACCAAGGGCCACTTCAATACCATTTTCCTTAAATGTGACGTCACTGAGCATGGTAAATGGGAACCGTTGCAAACGTAGTAACGGAAATTGTTTTTGTGTTTTCGCGAAAGAGGCTACGGTACTCAAATAGGGAGCGATATCCATAGTTATTGTGTAGCGGCCCTCATCAAGGCCGCTGCAACTATCAATATTCATGGTTTTGAAAAGCTGCTTATACATCAGGCATATTCCTTCAAACGAACTTATTCTTTAAATGCGAGGAAGTTAGTAATATCTGCAATCTCGTCAATCACTTTTGCTTGATCTAGGCTTTGAATATTAATCAAGTATTTTCCGTGAGCGACAAATGTCGGCACGCTTTTCAATGCGCCAGCGTCACGAAGAGTCTGGACCATTTTCTTATGCTTATTAGCGCGTGAACGCACAGCAAAGCTATTCAATAAAGTATCAATTTTTGAGCTTTCAAGACCGAGTTGTTGAAATATCTCTCTTACCGACTTTTCACCAACGAATACGCCTCGCTGGTCGTGTATAAGGCTAAATGCAGAATCTACGAAAGGTTTCGCCCAACCAATTTGCTTTGCTGCCTCATAACCAACAGCAAACCAATATTGCACTTCAGAGGATGAGTTGCGCATGATATCAGCATGTGTTTTTTCTAATGTAATATTATCGCGCAATCGGTCTTCCACCGCAGGCAGTATGCGTTCAATATTATTACAAGCT
The DNA here is from genome assembly GCA_030248135.1 of Theristus sp. LFF4_11. Lineage (NCBI taxonomy): Eukaryota > Metazoa > Nematoda > Chromadorea > Monhysterida > Xyalidae > Theristus > Theristus sp. LFF4_11. The sequence goes on from JASANC010004355.1 coordinate 239,216, forward strand.
GGGCAGTAGAAGCTGAAAAATTCACGAAGCTCCGGCAGTCGTGACTTAGGAAGGTCTAAAACGGTATAGTGTTCACCTTCTTCGTATTTGGCTAAAGCAGTAAAGGATAGCGACAGTAGTGACAAGGCTAAGATCAGGTATTTCATTTCTAGCTCCTAAAGCTTCGTGATTTGAAGTACGCATCATATAGCAATAGGGAATAGCGCAAGTAGAATAATGCGACTAAAAACCTAGCTTAACGTCGAGAATATGTCTACAGGAGAAATCGGGTAATTGCTTGTTTATAAGCAAGAGAGAATAGAGGGGCCAAGCCCAGCCCCTCTTAGGTATTTTTAAAACACGAAGTTGACACCAAGACGGAGTAACGTCGCATCCAATGCATCATTATTTTCGTGGGATACTTTTGACACATCTCCTTTTAGCGCTATGCCTGCATCTAAATCATAACGTAGTGTTGCTGTTACCACGTCATAATCCTCAAGTTGGGCCATTTGCGCACCAATAGCAATCGCACTCAGCCCTTGAGCAGTTTCTATGGGTAGGGCAGATGCACTGATAGCCGCAATTTGGTCGGCAAATTTAACGTCACCGTTAGACTCAAAGCGTTCGTAGGTGATAGAAGGAGTCCACTTATTGAAGCGAGCGCCTGCTGTGACGTAGAAAGCATCATCGTCATTGGCAAATGTGTTATTTAGACGAATAGATGTTGCTTCGCCACCAAAGAAGTACTCCATATTGTCATACATGAAGCTCACGCCATAAAACTCGCCTGAGTCTTCATCTACTCGAAGATTATCAGCCAACTCTGTAAAGCCTGCCGCCTCAATTGCATTGAAGCCGTTTCCTAAAAATTGGCCATCTTCAAGGTCAGATTTAGTCAGGTCTAGTGTTGTGGTAGCTCTTCCAACAACACCGCGAAAAGTCCATTCCATATTGCTCAGTTGCGCTGAAAGTAACACTGCGTTTTGGCCAATATTGTCAGCGCCAAGGGCTGTTCCTTTGTACTGGCCTACAGATAAGCTAGTGTTTAAATCCCAGTTGTTAAAACTGGTAGTATTAACAATCTTAAGACCGTCAATGTTATTAAAAGGAACATTGTAGACAGTTGATGGCGCAGTAACCCAATGATACGAATAAGCCACATCAAGTGAATCAGAGTAACTGAATAATGGCAGTCGTAAACGTCCAGCCTGTGCAGACCAGTTGTCGTTAATTTCATAATTCAGATAAGCCCACTCGAACTCAGGGGAGTAATCTTCACTACCACGCGCTAGAACCTGTGCTGTAGCAGAAAACTTTTCACCAATGTCACCTGACACTTGAAGAGCAAAAAGGCTTTGATTACTGAAGTCTACGGTATCGTCATACCCTAAAAAGGAGTCTTCAGTAGACGTGATGCCTGCATTGAAGTTGCCAAAACCGTTAATTCGAATTTCAGCCAAAGAAGAAGCGCTAAATGAAGCTGCGACAGCGAGTGTAAGAAGTGCTTTAGTATATTTCATGAATAACGGTTTCCTATTTAGTAGCGATTACTCGGACATCGCCAGTGACTTTATCGGAGTCGATGTACGCGATGATGTTTTGGTTATTCTTCACCAATTCAATCACATCAGTTTCACTTGAAATCTCTTTTGGTGGCGTACCCTTGCCAGTGAATACCAATTTTGACCAGTAGCTTGTAACTTGTGATGTGCTTCTACCCAAAACTGACTCATCGAAATCGACTCGCGAAGGAACTGACATTTCTAAATTAATAGGAACGGCTTCTTCCCCATTTGGAAATTGCTGTGCCTTACCTAAAAATATTCGCTTAATGTCCTCGACATTAATCTCAGCGGTGTTTGCCTTGTTAACGATGACAGATACGTCAGCAAAGCAAGATGTACTAAATGAAAGCGCTACAACAAGTGCAGCCATGGACCGTTTAAGCATTAGTGCTATCCTCATATTCAACAAAATAAAGGTTTGGAATATCTAAATTTGATAGATGCAAAAAAGAAAGCGGATAAGAGCTTCTTTAAGTGTCGTGAATTATATGAGGGCGCTTAATGGATGAGGTTGATTAAGGGCCGTATTTTGGCCCTTTAGTGGAATTTCAGAAGTTTTCAATTAATGAACAGTTTCTGACATACCAAGTGATGCTTTGGTATTGTTAGTTGAAGATGTGAAGTTACGCATTAATCGTGCGCCGTCTTTTGTAATGGTCAGGTCGCTAGCCCGTGCAACAGAAAACGCCAAGTTTGAAATAATTGAAGAATTAATAGGAAGAGAAGACATCTCCTCAGGTATACATTTGTCGGCCGTAGAAATAAAGCGTCGCAATCCGGTAAAAGGGCGAATGCATTTTTTTTCTTCCTTTTCAGACACGGCATTTACATGAAGATGATAGCCTTTCTCAATATTTTCACCGGCCCACGATTGTGCCGTTCCGTCGTTAAAAACAATAGAAACCTCAATTTTCTCAGACGTTTCTTCAGTAGGTACCGATAGTAGTACTTGCTCATTTGCCATTTTTAAACTCCATTTGTTTAATGCGATATGTCGAAGTTAATTATGTTGCAAATTGGTTTATCGCAAGCCCCAAAATGAAAAAAGCCCCGAAGGGCATTTTCATAGTCGTTTGTTTTTTGCCAGAGTGTTGGTTCTATCTGATTGTAAAGATTCACTAATGACGGAGAGTTCATCGGGCAGAGAGTCATAAGAAAGGCCGTTGTCTTCGATGAATTTATTAAGCTTTTTCAAAGGACCAGTGTCAATCTCAAAGGCAATAGGGAGATCTCGTAAGCAACTGGCTGGTATAGAACGCAGAATGCTAATGTCTTCCTCAGTTAAACCGCGAGACGTCATTTCAAACTCACGCGTAGGGCCTTCTTGTTCAATAATAGAAAATAGTTCGACTAACCGAGCGATGTAGTCAGCTTGGATATCACAAAGCTCCTCAGTAAGCTCGATCCCCTTTTGCAAAGATGGGTTTTCTATGTTCATTCTAGGTACCTTATAAAATCATTTGTTTATAATTTAGTGTTAATAGTATTGCCTACAGCGGAAATAACACAACTAAACGAGGCGAAGCGCTGGTGGATTTAATAGATTACCAGATGTCTTTTCCAGTTTTTTATTAAGCCGTTGAGTACAGATAAGCCAGTTTTGCATTTCTTCATGCGACATTGAATCAGCACAATTAACATCAGCAATAGCATTACGTATTAAAGTTTGTGAGTCGATGCGGTTACCATCAATATGCGGATAGACCATTTTGCATAGAATGACCATACACGAATCGACAACGTTCATTTTTGGTTTGTTATCAGCAATGTTCAGGGACAACTTAAGTAGTGACTCATAAAACCGCTTAATTGGCTGCATATTTTTGTTTTGTACTTGGTAAAGTCCAAAACCGGCAAAACTGCGCTCGCTAGCAATCTCTTTAGCTCTCTCATAGACCATTAATGACTTCTCTGTGTCATAGCTTAAGTGATTGTGACTAATTTTGCTCAGTCTGCGGGTACGTGCTTCCAGTTGAGCGGCTACACTAGTCCAAAAACGCTTATTGTCCTCGATAAAGGTACGTTCAATGTTAGACATAGTATATTCACGCAAAACTGACTCAGCTTTCGAAACCACATAAGATGAGAATCTGTTATTTAACAAAATAGAAGCATTGCTCATAAATTTTAAAGGCTCCTAAAGTTACTAAACTAATGAAAGCAACATTGGATACACCATCCTCAAAAAGTTCAAAAAAATTATAAATTAAGTTTTCAGTTAAAAAATAAGCCATTACCCAGCTTTATGTTCAGACTCTCCAAAATCACTTGGGTCACGAATCATCAATGCGCTATGCAGCAATGAAATGTCTGTACAGAATACCGCATGTGTGTATAGCGAAAGGGTCTTAATAAAAGTTTTAGCTAGTAGAGTGTCATTTGCTGTCAGCCACTCAATACGTTTTTGAATTAGCGGGATAGTGGAAGCATCGACAGCAAAACCTTGGACATCGCAAACAAATATGTCTGCCATACGTTTTAATGTAAGAGCTCTAAGTTGTTCACGTTCGACCTTAAAAAACTGTTCACGCGTCAGAGGGTAAATATTTTTCTTAATTCGATGTCGGCAATGGATGACAGAGTGACGCATAGTAGAACCACTAGTTATTGCATTAAGCAGCGATGACTTGGGCTTATCATGGTCCATGTCGGCAAACACACCATGCATATAGAGTCGACGTCCATCACCTCGAAATGGACCAGCATCACGGGAAAAGTTATCCGCATAAACAGTTTTAATAAGATCACGAGATTCTTTAGGGTTTACGCATATCACGCCAAGAGAGGGAAGGTATCTAGACGCTAATTCCCACAATGCGTTGAAATCTTCACGCTCGCTAGCAGACTTATCTCGTTTAGCAAAATAGTCAGGATTTCTTGATACGAGGCTATGCAGAGTTTTTCGAGTAGTTTGTTTATTCTTGCCTGAAACGGCCAGACGCAAAATGCCAGTTTGATAGCATTTAAACACGACTTTGTACTGGGCGCCACTAAGGCCAATAGACTTTATATCGATTTTTATTTTAAAAGGGATATTGGAAATCATTTCAGGGGAAATGCGTATTTTTGCCCCAGATATCGAAATATCTAACAATTCACCACTGACACGTTGGAGTAGGCCTAAGCTAATAGAAGCGGGTTTCTTAAGCACATACCTTGGCTCTGTGCGCCGATTTATCATGTCTTCCATATACAGTTTGAAAACAAGTTTTTCATCGTTATCGATAAACTGTTTTGGTAATGGCTTAGCATGCTGTATGTCGTCAGGTAAGGCCTCGATAATTTGTGATGTGATATCACGAACAAAGAACACAGTTTCAATTGAGCTTAAACGATTGGTCGTAATATTTAAATTGTCAGCAATTTCATTTCGAGTTGAAGAGCTTACAGGTTTGGCTCTGACCTGCATTATCTTCAGTGAATTCGTTTTCCTAGCATGGAAAAGAAATGTTTCTAGTAAGCCATTATTGAGCAGCTGAGAAAGAGATGCAGCGATACGGATGAAACCGTTCTTTGACTCAACTTTACCTTGGAATAGATAAGCTTCATCTTTACATTTCATCTCTTCCAATATGCGATTAAAGAAACGAGCGGTAGGCAGTTCATGCATTGCTGCGAGATTCTTGTTCTCTCGAATATTTCGTTCAGTGAGCAAGATGCAAACCTCATCATCACCCTTATTATAAAAGACAGGAATCCACGGGCTCGTAGCAAAAAGTATATTGCGCTCTATGATTTGGGTAGTTCTTTCTGACTCAAGGCTCTTTTCAAGTGGAAAGTGAATAGAGCGTTCATTTAACAATTTAGAATATTCTTTACTAACACGTTTCACAGTACTATCAGTGAACTCCAGTATGAGTTCATGTCGAGATGAAACCTTATTAAAATTTGAGACCATTGCTACGCAATGCAAAGTCGTGCTACTCAATGCCAGTGGTGAAGATTTCTCCAAATGCACTTTGACACTTGTGCCTTTTTTAATTGAAAAAATACGACGATTTTGGATTTTTAGAAAGGAGGTGCCAACTTCAATGACCTCATATCGCTCAAACTTTTCGCCATACTCACACTCAACTAATTCATCATGCTGAACAGCAATATCTTCTCCAAAACTAATGTCATTTAGTGATTGTGCGTCTACTCTAAAGTGCTCAACAATTTTCTTTTGGTTTTCAGCTTTTAAACGGTTTTGATAGTATTCAGAACTAGTAACCGTTTCTAAAACACCAACGGTATACTTGTTGAAGTAGCGTTCTGTCTCTTTATAAAGTATGTCCTCTCCCAGCTGGTCAAGGCGCATATCTATTCCAAAGTGTTTAAATTTACGAACCGGAAAAACTGCAAACGCACTATTATTAGCACTTTCGTAAGTTTGTGACATCAACCTTTCAACTTCTTGCTTTAGTACCTTTCTTATTTTGTTTGATAGGCGGGAAGTAAATTTATTTAAACCTTCAAGCAAACGCCCTTCATTTGCATAAGGCAATAATGCGTTTATTACCGTCTGGTACCGTTGGATGATTTCACTTTCAGACATAACTACTCCGAGAAGATTCTGCATCTAACTCACTTGTTTTGATTATTGATTGGGCTCTTTTATTCACAGAGATCCATCTAATTGAAGAAAGTGCTCATAGGGTTTAATCATGCTTTCATAATGCAACTCTTCGCATGTTGTCACCTCAATATCATCCACTGAAACAAAGAACGACAAAGGTAAGAAAGGGGAGCAAACCTCTAACTGTCGATTATTGCTACCGGGTTTAACACCTTCAACTTTGTAGATCGTATCGACGGCCATAGTTCCGTACTCTTCAATTAGCGCAGAACTAAGACGTTCGCGTCGAAAGAAAACAAACCTGTTGGTCCATTCATCTATACGCGAGTCATCCTTTGAAATAGCTCCTACGGTAGAAGTAAATGATTTCATGGTGTATCTGCTTCCTAAAGTAAACTTTGCTAACGTCTACCATTGAAGTCTTTAAAGGTTTCGGGCCGAAATGATAAAGCAAGTTCATCAACGTCAATACGATGCTAAATTTTGAAAGGCACCGTTCAAAACATGCTATGAGAAATTTCTTTAAGGCTCACATCCAACAAGCATTCAAGGTTTAAAAATAATACCCCCACTAGCAATCTAAAAAGTTCAATAAGAGTGCGTTTTTTGAGTCTTAACTGAGAAGAACAAGAGTCTCCGATAGAAGCGGAAAGAAGGAGGCAAAGTGTCTATAGAAGACACCATTATTAGAGAAAATGGACTATTTTAGAAATATTGTCTGTTAACGATTGCAGCTTAGGGCATATAATAAAGATGTGCGTCTATGCTTACAGAAATAAAGCAGTAAAAAGTTTCCGATTGTTTCTACTGTTGACACAAATGAAATATATAATGTGTATTATTGAATTAACGACGCTAAAAGATGTCCTTAATGGACGTGATTTGAAAATTTACGGTGATAAAACTGTTCTAGGATGTGTATGGTAGACATCATAACATCTGGGCTTTGAATTGATTTCTTTGTTGGACGAAGGTAATGAAATACACGCTTTTATCACTGGCGCTAGCGCTCACCCCATTGTCATTATCGGCTGATGTTGTTTTTAAAAAACATAAGAACGTTGATAGAGAGATAGTGGTCACTTTAATAGAAACAACAAATTTCGAAAGTGAAGTAATCGAAAAAATTGTTGAAGCTGAAAGAAATAGATTCGCTGTACACTTCTCAACCTTTAGCGGAAATGAGGTTGAAAACGATATTGAACTAAGAACTTTAGCGCAAGGTAGAACCAGCATGACCGGCACAATCAAGCCAGATGTTGTTCTAAGCGATCTTGTTTATAACGTTAAACCCTGTACAGATGAAGCTTTAAGTATAATGAACGCTGTATGCGTTAAATATCAAGCAAATGTGGAGTTAGCAATAAATAGTGACGCTTTTATGGATGAAGGCGAAGTACATTCCTTCAATGGTCGTTTAAGCAAGGCCTCTAGGTTATTGTTAAAAAGAGATGGTTAAAAATAAAAGATATAAAAAGTACATAAATCAGAAAGGATTTCTAAAACTTCCTATGTTTAGGAAATTGATCGTATTGACAGCTCCTAATGGTGAAACTGTACCCCGTGATTTTTATATAGAAGAGAAAGTCACGCAGGTGGTTGATTCAACCGATAGCAATATAATTCCTAACGCAATAACTGTGGAAACTGTCGACGGAGACTTCCACATTGTAATCTCTGATAACTTCGAAAAGTCCAAAAACAGTTTAAAGCTCTTGGCAGAGAAAGAAGACGTCAGCGTATTCTGGTTGGATAAGGAGATGCTTGAGATTCAGGGCGATGATGATGAAGAAGACATTATCGAAGCTATCGCATTAGAGGGCGTTCGAAAATGGATTTATTGCCCATACATTGCTGAGAGTTATAATGAATGGGTTGAGTTAGTTGTCAGGGACGTAGGTAATGCAGCGGAATATCAAATAGAAAATGAAGATGTAGTTTGCGCCTCAACGATTGAGTTCGCGATGCGTGACCCAGATGTGCTCCCAGATGTCATCTACCAACAATTCAATATACGCATCGAAACATTGCTTGATGCATTTTGCCTAGAAAGTAGCGAGAGCCAAAGGCAAATTCTTTGCGCGGCAATAATAATTATCCAAGGTATCTACGATAAAAGCATTCAAGTCAGCAAGATTGCTCATCGTATAATCAACGTCCTTCGTTTATCTAACGAAGCAAAAGTATTCCTTCAGTATCATGCGCAGACAATTAACTGGAATACGATGGAGCTTGAGGCTCTTAAAAGTGCCTTACCGGTTTACCGTATTGAAGGCCTGATAGACTTTATCGAGAGCGTGGATGCTACAGAGGATGAAATCAAACAAATTGAAAACAACCTTAAGAGCATACTAGGTTGCATCAAGCACACTTTGAGCGTATTGCCCGGACTAAAACTGACTGAAAATGAATCAGTTTTGACCGTCGATAGGCGAGAGTGGGTTATCTCAATTCAAGCATCAAATCATTTCGATTCTGAGCAATTTGTAACTGGAGAATCACCGGAGTATATCGGTAAAGTCATACAGCATTTGAGCCAGATGGAAATGGAAAAGAAAAAGTGGATTCAAAACAATACGAGAATATATCAGTGTGTTAAGTGCAACTTCATACAAGAGCACAAGCATGCCTGTGGAGCTTGTGGTAGTTTGGAATTGCTTAATAAGTTACCAGCATCTATCAAAGAACATAAATATAGTATTCAAGATGCAGTGAGGACATTGGGGCGTAGTCATTAATATTATGACTACGCTACCAATTTACGTCGTTCTATAGTGTTATGGTTTGTTTCTACATTAGGCAGAGTCACCGTCAAATCAACACGGTCTATACCGTTTATGCGAAGTGTTACATGACTCTTGTTGGTATCGATAACTTCCAAAAATAAATCATCGGAAATACTGATAACATCCCCAACTTTACAGTTCATTTTTAACATTCTTTGACCTATTTATTTTGATATGTTCTGGCGCGTCGATGCCAATAGATACGCGAGTAGAACCGCTTTTAAATACCTTTATGGAGACGTCTATCTCCTTTAACTCGATTGTCGTGCCGCTAGGGCTAGACAGCTCAAACCCATATTTCTTATTGTCGTCAGATTGCAAGATTGAAGAAGCCCCCAACAATAACATTAAGTTTCTGTTCCAACGATAGCACTACATTTGGAACGGCAAATTCAAGCCAATAGGCAAGTTTGTAATCTGGCGGAGCCATTTTAGCCATCTTTACCAAATTCAAAAGTCCTTCAGCAAACTCGAACTCCAACGACAAAGAACCGTATTGATGACAAATCTTCTCAGATAAGAGCAAAAGCTTATCCTCTGTGGGGTAAATCGACCTAACGTTACATGTCTTATTGCTGGTTATTGTTTTAAATACATCTACCAATTCATCTAAGTTTGTATAGCACATAATCAAACTCCTCTAATGAGGAATATTTTACGCAATTTGGTAAAGATGATTTGAAATTAAGGAGGGGAAAAAGTGTTTTTACTGGAAAAGATGCATCTGACAAGTACTCCGCGACTGTCTGATGCGGTAGGCCGCAATGTGTGCTGTAGGAGGACATATTTACCCCCGAAGGGGCAGGAGTGGTACTAATATAACATAAACTTATTTAAGGGTGTGTCGTTTAGAGCGAAGAATTAATCCCTTATTACATGTAATTATCCTTTGATTATGTGTTAAGACATAATCAGGGCATGCGCTTTCTAAAATTTTATCACCAAGCTGGAATGATACTTCTCCTTCACTGGCAGAGATAATATCTGTAATCGTCAACGAAACTGTGTCTACGGGCGAAAGCTTGCCAATGTTACGTTGAGCTAACCAAGGTAATCTGAACGCATACTGCGAGCGTTTAGAAGCTTCTGCAATCTCATTATTATAAAGCGAGTACCATTCGATACCATCTTCGCTTACAGCCTCTATTTTCAAAATTACGCGGTGTAGTTGTTTTTGTTTTATACAGGCTACTTCGCTATGTTGATGGCCCGTTACTTTCATAAGCCGCGTGTTTTCATCTATATAACAAAAACCTTGGCTGTAACCAAAACGAACTATTTGAGACCAGTTTATAATTGACGGCACAAAATATTCAGTTTGTTTATCTGAATTCATTACTCCAACAGAGTACACTGAAGACACAGGTTCTCCCCCATATTCTCCGTGATTTGCATCGCTTATCGCTCGAACGAGAAACTGCATTTTTTTAAGTGTTTCACACTGCGATTCATTGATTGAGTCGCGAATGCTTAGAGCATCCGCAACGAGGTTTTTTGATGTGAGAAATTGCTTGTAAATACCTCTCATCTTTACCACTCACAAAATTTAGGTTTTCTGATTTTCTTTCTTTTATCAGTCACTGAATGGCCATGCCAAACGTTGTCTTTAAGAGATATATGTAGATTGGTCATGGTTTCTTCATAAATCCCAAAAAGCTTGTCGAAATCTTCATCATCAATATAAAAAGTTTCGCAATCGTCCATAGTGGCATATTCAGAGGCAACAAAGATAAAGTCGTCTAGGTCTAACCCAGTTACCACAAAGTAGCTTTCGCGATAGAACATTTCTTGTATGCCGTAGCCCATATTTACAGCATCTTTTGAGAACGAAGTAACCTCACAACTTTTTGTTGTTTTCACGTCAACTGCACGATTGTCGAAACGTAAAAAGTCGAAGCGAGAACGTTTTTTCAAGCCTGTAATAGGGCATGTGTAGATAATACTAACCTCTGGCAATCCTTCATCAGGATTTAGTAGCGGCCCTGCGTCACCATGGCTTAGAATTGTTTTCGCGCAACGAATCGCATCATCATAAACAATCCCGTCAATTTTGTTTTTGCCCTTGTTTAACTCATCGTTTTTAGCATCCATAACATCAAAGATTGGAGTTAAAGGTTCTACTTCCAAAATTTGCTTTATTACAGTTTCTTTCTTACTTAGACCACTAGTGATACCCAGCGCTTTAGCATGTGATTTTAAATCATCAAGTGTAACTAAGGCGTTAGGGTGTTCTGCTTTGACCAAGCCGCGATAATGTCTATCCATGAAGCCTTCTGGCTCAAGTACGATTTCATGAGCATAAGTTCCAGCGTTAAGGGTGTGCTCTGCTGCCTTTAAGCGATTACGCTGAATATCATCAATGTAAGTACGTTTATACAGCTTAGGGCATGTACGGTACTTCTTAACCATTGAAGAAGATAATGTAGGCAAGCTGTGGTATACCTCATTAGGGATACCAATCCAGATACCATCCACCAATTCATTATTTTCTGTTACAAATAAAGGATTACCAGACTCATCGTAGGCAAGCTTTGCGTCATACGAAGCTTTTGTTAGTCGAGCGCCGTAATATTTTATCTGCAAGGCAACATATTCTGCCGTTACTTTGCATGATTCAAATAAGCTTTCGCTTGTATCAATCTCAAAAGAACCAAGAAGCTCTTTTTGTTCAAAGTAATCATTTATAAATTGGTGACTGGCGTGCATCTTAAAACCTCAAATCGTGTAATCAATCAACACATTTAGAATACCATTGGGTCAGATAGCGCAAGCCCCTTAACTCTTTGAACTCCCGATCCTTTTACCCAAGAGTTTGAAAGAATTATAAGCAGCGTCAGTAGTTAAATGAGGAAAGTTAAAGCAATACTGCGATAGACAAAGGTGGCCAAACATCATGCTGTCTGCGAAAGACATTTTTATGCCCATCTTGGGTTTACCCGACTCGTTTAAAGACGCAAATACACTGTCTTTTTGGAAACGACCTTCGAACCCCTTATTGTTTTGAGAACCATGATAATTACACAAGACAGAAGGCGTTAATGTTAAGAAAAACGCTGCAACCTCAGGAAGTTCAATATTTGTCAGTTGAAGGCTTATTTTGTTAGACCAGTCATACGCCTGCTGCCCGTTTATGCGTTTGGCCGCTTCGATACGAACGGTGTGCCAGTTTGACTTTGTAGCATCCGGCTTAATTTCGATAGCAAAATCTTTACCGTGACATTTTAATGAATAATTTTCACGGTAACCCATAGCAGTCAAGTAAGCATTGTAACCAGTATTTTGCTGCTGATTGTGCGGGGGGCTGTTACGTTGATATCCCGGCTCTGAATTGTTATGCATAGAATCCTCCTTTGCCATTTCTGCGACACATGATACCGCAGGTTCTGTTCACGCAAGATAAATCTAAATTCGTTATAAATAAGCTGCTAATGATTAAGGTGCCGAAAAAGGCGCCTTAGCAACCCTTGCATTGAGTTAAACGGGTGTACGATTTGAGGATGTCCAAGGGGAGATGTTTCGATGAAAAAGATATTAACCATGATTGCTTTAGCAGGTGCAGTATTGCCAAGTGTGGGCTTTGCAAAGTGTGACGCAGTTGAGTTAGAGCAACTATTAAGAAAAGAGCCCTATACGTTGGCCTTCAATGAATTCCAAGTATCTGCTGGCTTTGCTTATGGTGCATGGGTAACGAAATATGACGAATTAAAGTTAAGTAGCGATCAGAAAGAAAGAAGTACATTTTTAAATTTAGGGAAACAGTACATGTCAGACGCTATGAAGTCTATCGAAGACTTATATGGTGTGGCCGCATCACTTCCTAGTGGTGCTTATTGTAGGAATGAAATGATGTCCTATATCAAAAAAAGTGGTGAGGACATGGTTCAATTTCACAATCAAATGGTCGCGGAGTTCGTTCAATGAAGGTTTCAGATATTGTACAAAAGCTAACAGGTTACGGTTCGAGACCCAAAGAGTCTGAATCGATAGAAACACTTGTTAAACTGTATAAGCGCCAAATGATTGCTAAGACAGTAGTTATGCTTCTTGTGCTAATTTCACTGGTGGTTCAATTAGGTTTTTCAAAAAGGCCGCCGAGTTTGACCGTTCCACACGTTGCAGTCATAAAGGTGCATGGTGCCATTGGTGGCGAAAATGGTGTTCAAGGCGTTGATGTTATTAAAGCGATAAAGGAAGCTTACAACTCACCTACTGCCAAAGGCATAATGCTAGATCTAAATTCTGGTGGTGGCTCTCCAGTTCAGGCTGAAATGGTGTATGAATATTTAATGTCTTTGAGAGACAAAGGTAAACCAATAAAAGCAATCGTACAGGAAGGCTGTATGTCAGCCTGCTACTATATTGCGTCTGCCGCAGAAAGTATTACAGCACATCGTTCGTCTGTAGTGGGGTCCATTGGGGTAAGAATGGACCTATGGGATTTCTCAGAAGTAAAAGATCGATATGGTATTGGTAAAAAAACGCTTTCAGCGGGTACGCACAAAACAATACTAGACTCATGGAGTGACAATACTATGAGTGAAGAGAGTATCGAGCTAGTAAGTAAAAATGCGATGAACCCTTTATATGAGAGTTTTGTCAGTGATGTAAAAGCAGCACGCGAAAATATTAATGAAGTGTCTTATCCCAATATTTATCAGGGGATGTTTTACAGTGCATCAAAGGCGAAGGACGCAGGTTTGATTGACCATGTTGAAAGTTTGTATTTCTTTAAAGAAAACTTCATGGACGAACTAGATGTAACCGAGTCACGAATTTACGAACAGCGTAAAAAGTCGTTTTTTGAAACACTTGGTTTTCCTTCAATTAGTGTAAACCTAAACCTACCCAACTCATCAGTAACAAGTTAGGAGTTGTCATGCTAAAAAAGTCAGTCTTTAGCGTCGGTGCTTTATTGATAGCTATGCCATTGCTATCTAACGCACAACAGTTTTCGGTTGAAGACATTGAACAACGTGCTTCTAATCTTGAAAGTAAGCGTGTAGAAGTCATAAAAAGGCTGTCCGAAAGCATTGCTCAATTAGACGTAAGAGATGTATCGGTCATACGTGTAGAAAGCTCTGTGGTAAATGAAAGTGACTTGGGGTTGGCAGAGCTACATGGTCAGTTTCGGATTAAGTTGCAAGAGGGTGAGAGCAAATCCGACCCAAAGCAGTGAAATGACTTAAAAGGTGATTCAAAAAGCCCCGCTTGGCGGGGTTTTTTTATTGGCGATTGATAAGGCGTCAAAATCGATATCTTAACGACAAGTTGAACGATAGAAGCAGAATAGAATGGTGATAAATATAAAACAGGATTTTCTCATGAAAAGATTTGTATTAACGACTATTGCTGCAATTTCCTTATCTTGTTCGGCCTATGCTAATCAAGTAGCTGCCCCTACATCTCCAGAGGACGTGGAACAAACGTTAAATAAAGTAGTGCCGCTGCCTGCAAATAAGTTGTTCTTTGCAGAAGATGGTGAATCGACATATATCTTCTCACAATCTGGCCGTTTCGTTTTTACCGGAAAGGTTTATGACACATGGCAAAAAAAGTACATCGAGAATAAAGCTGATGCGCTTAATAGCCATACTGTGCGGTTAGAAGAAATTGGCTTCCCACCAGAGCTTCTAGGTGCAATCCATACCAAGCAAAAAGGTCAGGTTGATGCAATTGTGATAACTGACCCTAATTGTTCAGCATGTAAAGCGATATACGACGACATTGAGGATGCCCTACCTGATTCGCGGGTTGCGTATGTGCTTACAAACTTAGTAGGCGGTGAGGACTCAGTAGATGCAATTACAGAAATGTATTGCGCAACAAGCGATGAAGATGCAGTTGAAAAACTCAAAGGCGACGATGACATCGAGCTAGTTTACGACAACGATTGTGATGAAACCCGACTGCTTAAAAATATTCAGCTAGCAACATTGCTGGATGTTCAGCGATTGCCGGTGGTTATTAACTCGGTTGGCAGAATCCAACAAGGGGTTCCGGCAGACTTAGAAGCATTTTTAGGAGAAGGCCGTGAATAAAATATTAAAGACAAGCTTGTGTCTTGTTGCCATTTCTCTTTTAGGTGGTTGTGCAGGTATGTCCGTTGGTGAAAAGGAGTCATGTGGTTTAGTACCAACAGGTGCGACATGTGTAAGTGCAAAAGATGTTTATCTAATGACGAATCATCGAGAGCATCTAGAAAATATGTCTCCAGAAGAGCTGCAAGCGTTGCGAGAAAGGGCTACTGGAAAACAGTCTGCACCATATCAAGCGACGGATGAAAAACCTACGCTTTCAGAATTCTTTGGCATCGGCTCCAGTGATGATAAAGACGGAAAGATGGTGAAGGTTGACCCAAAACCTTTGGTAAATACCAACGAAGTAGTTAGTAACGACGGCTTAAAAAATGCGAAAGACATTAAACTGAAAGAAATGCTTATCGATGAGCAGTCAGTATATCGCACACCCGCAAAAATGCTCCGCATGCAGTTCGCGAAATGGGAAGACCAATCAGGCCGATTGCATGACCCCGGTAAAATCTATGTTGAAATCGAAGGTCGTAAATGGATTACAGGCAGACAGCAAGTCTCAAATCCTAAGATTATTACCCCTCTAGAAGTAAGGCGTGCTGTAGATAAGAAAGCTAAAAACGTCTCGGGTAAATAAGGAGTAGCAATGGGTATCTTCCAATCATCTGCAAAGCTCGCGGAAAAAATAACACGTAAACACTGTCCCGGTGACCTTTTTCCCTATATTGACTATATGGAAGAGGACAAGATCTTTGTCTTGGACGACGGCTACATTGGGGCTGTATGGGATTGCCGTCCAATCAACGGAACCGCTAAAGAAATCGAAGATGTAGTAAATAGTCTTTTAAACAAGGACTACCCTGAAGGGGTGTGCATGTCATTCATGCTATTCGCATCTCAAAACATCGCAGATTTTAAACATTCTTATCAGGTAATGCGTGGTGGACGTGTTGAAGACAGCGAGCTAAATAACCTTTATAGCGGCATCAGTAGAGGGGTAGTGGATTGGTTAGATGAGGGCGTTAAAAAACCACTAAACAAGTCTGGCATGAAGATGCGTAATTACGATCTTTATATCAGCTTTAAAATGCCTGTAAGCAAGAAAAAGCGAAAAGAAGACTTTGTTTCAGCACGAGAAATGTACCAGTTCAGGAAGTTTATGAACATCATGGATGGTGCATTGACCTCTGCCAAGCTAATGCCAAGAATATTGGATGAAGAGGGCCTTCTATATAAATTGCAATCAATATTCAATTGGTCAGATCGCGCTCCTTGGAGAAAGGGGAGGGCGAATGTTGATGCATCTCGCACTATGAGAGAGCAAATATTTGATATTGGTAACGGCATTCGTGTAGATGATGAAGGTGGCACAATTTCTGTCAAAGACAAAGTAATAACGCCATTCTCAGTAAGTGCTCCACCAAACTACATGTTCTTTGGCCGAATGATAAACCTGACAGGTGACTGGGAAAAGGGTATTGAGGGTTACTTTGATAACTATGCTCATGTTCTGAATATAGAATTTCCAGATAGAAAAAAGGCAATGCGCCGATTCTCTAATTCACGCGGAGCGTTAAAGCACCAAGTAAATGTTGGTTTAGCCAAGCTTAATGAACGTATCAAACTTCAAGCTGATGACTTCGATAAGCTCTACCAGAAGATTGAAGTAGATAAGGAAAAACTCATTGAATGGAGCCTTCACTTTCTAACCTTCACTGATAAAGATGAAGATATAGAGGGGAAAGCCGAAGACTTTATGAACTATCTAAAGTCTCGTGGGTTTAGTGTTGAGCAGGACCAAGGTATAGCATTGCCTTTGATTATGAACTGTATGCCATTGGTGGCAAATACAGCCCGTAATAAATTCCTTGATCGAATGAATAAAGACACATCCAGTGTTGCTGGTTTCTTCATGCCGATATATGCGTCATGGCGTGGGAACGCGTTTTACAATCCAATGATGCCGTACATCACAAGAACGGGGCAATTATTCGGGTTTAACCCATTCATCTCTGATACCAACTACAACATGCTGGTTTGTGCAACCTCAGGGGCCGGTAAGTCATTCTGGACGAATGGATACGTGGCCAACCTCCTTACGAGCGGTAAAACTACCGTTAATGGCCTATTAACCAAAGAAGGGATGGAAGACAAGTCTCGTCACCCTCTTGATGGCGGCATTGTTTATATCATAGACGTTGGTGGTTCATACGCGAAACTGTGTGACCTTTATAAGGGTCAGAACCTTCAATTTAATAATGATTTCGACTACTCGCTTAACCCTTGGCCCATGGTAGATGAATGGGAAGGTGAAGAGGGTATGGCTGAGATGGTTTTCCAAATTCACGCGCTAATGGCGTTTGAGGTGGGAGAGCCAGATGCATTCCAAACATCTCGCTTGAGAAGCATCATTAACCAAGTCTGGAATGAGAAAGCACGAGAAGCGCATATTGATGATGTGGCCAAGTTGTGTCTTGCAGATGAAGACCGTCGTGTTCGCGATATGGGTCACCAGCTTAAAGAGTTCTGCCCCGGTGGAACCAACTATCGCTATTTTAGAAAGGACAAAAAACCTGTTAACTTCAACAGTAACTTTGTACTGGTAGAGCTCGAAGAACTTAAGTCGAAACCTCACTTACAAAAGATTGTACTTTTACAGGTGTTCTCTAACATTCAATTCTCGATGTATCTGGGCGATAAAAATCGACGTAAGAGCCTGATTATTGATGAAGGTTGGGAATGGATTAAAGGTGATAACAAAATCGTTGGTAACTTCCTAGAGACCGGTTGGAGACGTTTCAGGAAGTACAATTCCAACGGAATACTAATCACTCAGAGCTATAGGGATACGAAGCAATCTTCAGTTGGTGAAGCACTGTCTACGAACTCAAAGTGGAAGATGATTCTTAAACAGGGTTCTGGAGAAGTTAAGAAGATGCAGCAAGAAAAAATGCTGGATGTTACTGACTCTCAATATGAACTAATGAGCACCGTAGCGACGGTACCGAAGCAGTATTCAGAGATATACATTGATGGTGGAGATGCCAGTGAAGTAGTTAGGTTTATCGTACCTCGCTTCGAGCAACTGCTTTATACAACTGCGCCGGAAGAAGTAGCGGCCATACAGAAATATACTAAGAAAGGCCTGTCTCTGATTGAAGCGATTAGAGAGGTTATGAAAGACGAAGGTTCTTCATAATATTCTATGGAATATTGAGGCCATCAAACTTATGCTTGCTGGCCTCATACACTCTACCGCAGACACTAGTTAGATTGACTGGATATTATGAATACAGTTCAAACCTACACCTCTTTTAACAAAGGTGCTAAACGAAAAGACCGTAGAGAGCATCTTAAGCTATGTGGTTATGAACGCATTGCCGATATAGACCCTGCTCTTGGTAAGCCAAGAGAATTAGCGATAGAGCGTCTTAATGCAAAGTCTGAAATCGCTGGTGGGCAGTATCACGGCGTCTATCTGCAAAATATAAAGGGTATGGATGGCAACATAGGCTATTCATTGTATGCAAAAGAAAAATAGAAATTGGAATGCCAAGTGTCTTCAGCGTTACATGACCTCTTATGCATTAGAGCTAGTAAGTTTTTACAAAATAACGGTTTTGCAGTCTCATTCGATGATCGTTTCGAAGCAGCGGTGGACACTGGTGAACGGCCCGACGCACTAGGGTTTAGAAATGGTGTTAGCTGTTTAATCGAAGTTAAAGTATCACGTTCCGATTTTTTAGCAGATAAAAAAAAGCGATTCAGACAAAACCCATCTTTAGGGATGGGAGATTGGCGTTTCTATCTTTCACCTCCAGACGTTGTGCGCGTAAATGATTTGCCTGAAGGTTGGGGGTTATTGCACGCAACCAGCAAACAAATCAGGAAAGTACATGGGTGGCCGCCAAACACCCAGTGGTATTCGGCGAAACCTACATGCGCGAATAAACAAGCAGAGTGCGATTATCTCTACAGCGCTTTGAGACGAATTAAGCTAGCAGGCTATTTAGATACTGCATTCATAAAATAGAACACAAAAAAACCTAGCTTTAGCTAGGTTTTTAGTTTGATGTGTTGGTCTGATTTACTCAGATAGGCCAATTGTTTTTGCAATCTGACTTGGAGGTTGTGCGCCTGTAATCGTTTGTAAATTATCTGCTACGATAAGTGGCGTTCCTCGCACATTAAACATGTCACCAGCTTTGTACATTTTATCAATTTTGTTATCACAAACTGCCGTCGGTACTGGTTGTCTTGCAAATGCTGCATCGAACGCAGCTTTTTTATCGTCAGCACACCAAACGTCACGGTTAACGGCATATCCAGAACCTGAAGTGCCTGAACGTGGGTATGCGATATAACGCACTGTGATACCTAATTCATTAAGCTCAGGAATCGATTGGTGCAGTCTGCCGCAGTAACCACAAGTCACATCTGTAAATACGCTAATCACGCGCTTCTCATTTTCCGCTTTGTATACAACCATGTCGTCGGCCAATACTTCTAAAGCGTTAGCCTTGATGGGCTTAAAACGTTCAGACGTATAGTTTTTAAAGCCTTCACCAAAATCATAGATTTGGCCTTGAATAAAATGCTCACCGTCTTCTGTTGCGTAGTAAATACCCTTAGGCGTTACTATCTGTTTAACGCCAGATACAGGTGAGTCTTCAATTGCCATTATTTCGAAAGGGAAAAGCTTACTAAACTTATCCTCAATGATGGTGTTGGCAACGGCGCTGGCGCTTAGCAATGAGGCTGAAAGAACAGCGGTAGCAAGAAGTCGTTTCATAGTCTTTCCTTCAAAATTGATGACATGCAGATATTAACTGGAATATTGATACTGCAACCTCTTTAAGCTAGTTAAATCGGGCTCTTAATAACCAACGATGCTTCTAATGACGTGGATAATACTTGAAAGTAAAAACAACTTGAGAGTTTCTAATGTTAAAAAAAGCTCTGTGTTTGATAGCTGCGTGCGTAATAAGCGCGAACACCATGGCTTCCCTTTCCAATGCAGAATCTACTATTAGTGTAAAGGAAGGAAAGGTCTCAATAGAGATATATTCCGAACCAAGCACCATTGTTTATTTAGACGGATTGAGTGTCATAACTGAAGGGGGGATTGCTTCGACCGATTACCCTGAAGCACAAGCACATCGTTTTATTAGAGAAGATGTGATTGGGTATAGGGGTGGCTTGAACATGGGGGTGAACATCTTCAATGTAAAGGAGGATGAGCTTAACGTCATTGTTAAATACAAATCCTGTGACCTTGTAAAAGAAGTGTGTTTCCCGCCTCAGCAGGATGTCCATCGTATAAGTAAAAACAGATTGGACACTCATTCAAAAAGTGATGCTCCGAACCTTAAAATCCCTATTACTGAAGTTGATAGTTTGAGGAAGCGAGTAAACGAACGCATTAGCTATGAACGAAACCCTTACCTTCTTTTAGTTGAGAAGGGATGTCTTCAGTGCAAATTAGCGCTCGATGAAGTGCTACCAACCCTTCCTAGTTCAGGTATGGATTTATACATATTTGAAGATGCATTTACATCAGAGAGTTCAGGTTACCTAGCTGATATTGCGACACCTGAAGGGATCATGATTTTCAAAATAAACAACGACGCAACAATATTAGATAGTGTCGGTGGCTTAAACGATAAAAAAGAACTTCTTAGGTATTTCTTATGAAAATAGAAAATGTAAAAAGAGTTAAAAAAAGTGCGCTAAATAGCAATGTAAACAAGACGGTTTCTGGTCTGTTTGGTGTGCTTGGTATGTACATGTTGTTCATTAATCTTGCGGTTTATGGCAATTTGGTTCCATTGTGGATTGTGGGATTGTCTCTTGTAGCGTTGCTATTTCTCCCATTGACGAAGGTGGAAGATGCCCAAGGCAGGCAATATCTAGCGTATTGGGGGATTGTATTTAAACCGTTATCTGGAGAAGCATTTAATGGGATTTCACAACGCTAGAGCAGTTACGCTCTAGCGTTTTCACTTCTATTTAGCGTGAGCGCTTTCTTAACGCATATTGCTAAGATAATGCATCCCATGTAGGCTAAATTCGCATAACAAGCGATTAAGAGTATTTTAGTGAAGATGCCGATAGCTTCACGAATTGAAAGTAATCTGTAGCTTATTTCAGACTGAAATATTACAGCCAGCAATATAATGATAATCGATAAGGCCAATACACCCGGTAATGCGTTACGTAAGTCTGCGGTAGACGGCCCCATGTGAACAGACACGGCAATTATTAAATAAACCCACAAAATATCTTTAAAGGACGCATCACTAAGGGCGAACCAGATACCCTGAAAGCTCTCGATGGAAACGGCCTCAAAGAATATAAACGAACTCAATAAAGTCGAGAATCCACCGCTGATGACTTTCTCATTAATGGCTAAAAAGAGTTTGTTTACTTCTGGAAAGAAAACCATATTGGCGAGAAAGATAACGGCAGCGCCCATCAAAAGTGGCGCAATTCCAATAAAGAAACATCCACATATCTGATAAATAGTATTTCTGTACCCATGTTGAACGTAACCTAAAACACCTGTCTTTGGATCAGGAGCAAAGAGTTTCACTTGTGCCACTTCGTGACGAAAGAAAACAGCCAAAATGGCGTGAGATAATTCATGTATTGGAGTGCCGATAACAGCAGTGGGATAGAGGCTTTTAAATCCGAATTGTGTAACTAGGAGGTGTTTATTGAGTTTTTGTAGTCCATATAAGATTAGACTGAATGCAAAAACAACCCCAAATAAACTTGATAGCACTTCAATGCAAAATGAAAGAACGAGTGGAAAGTTAAAATACATATTAATTTAAGTTCCGCTCTGCTCTGTTTCATTGGCCGGTAGTATTGGGTTACCTTCTAATAAAGCTGAAGACTTGGCTTTAAATTTTTCTATGACTTCCGGCGCTATACGATAATACTCATCAGAGTTGATAAAAATTAGCGCTTTCCCATCAACGTCTACAAAGAAGTTTTTACCCTCCAGTGCTGCTAGGCAAGCGCGAGCATCTTCTCTTCTTTCGGCTTCATTTGCATCATCTACTACACCATATGATGCCTTAATGCAGCTCTCATAGTTTGACGGTTGCACTATTAAGCTACTGTCTACATCGTAGTTATGTGAAGGTGTCGTCATTACAATGTACCCAATCGCGACAAGGCCAATAGCAACTAAACCAATAATCTTTCGCTGTTTAACGGTTAATGATTTCATTATTTTTTGTCCTTTTTATTCTTTTTGTTCTTATCTTCATCTTCATCGATTTCTGGATTGATAAATACGCTAAGGGAAGAACGGTTTACATCGACTCGAAGGTCATCGCGCTCTGGGTCAAAATCACTTTTACCTTCGTCGGTTAATTCGTCGTCTGGAGTGAGGTTCTTTAGGACATCGCTGCGGGTTGGCTCAGGAATAAATTGCACATCTACCCAGTTTTGTAATTCTTTGGAATATACAAATGTTCTATCAATATATTTACGCATTCGCGTGAATTCTTTAAGCGTGAAGATGGGCTCCTTGTCCTTCATCGCTTCAGGGTCGAATAAGTCAGTTGCTTCAATCGGATCATCTTCAAATGCTTCATCAGGCGCATCGATGTTATCGCTGAAGAACATGTCGTAAATGGCTTTCAATAGCCATAACGCTAACAGCACTAGAATTATACTGAGGACAAAATTAACCAAGATACACCCACTCATAAAGTTGCTTTTGGTCATTATATTGACAATAAAACGGCCAAGAAATCATTAACGACACAAAAAACGACGCTAAACAAACGAAGGGGAGGATGAAACCAAAATAAAATGTGTAATTAATTGGTGTAAATGTAGGTATAAAAATAGTGATAAACGCGCTAAAGAAAATCCTTCCTGCTTTTCTGCTCTCATTATCCGCAATGGGAGTGGCTGCGGATCAGAACATAGAAATAGAACAACAGGTAACCTTAGCTGTTGATAAGCAATTAGAGTTGCCTGATGGTAGTGCGTTGAGTATCGTTCGTACTGGGCCTCTGACTGATGACGCAGGCAACCTCCTGAAAGGTAGGCATCAACTATTTTTTACGAACAAAGCTGAAAGCACTATACCGGTCGTTGTAAACAATATTAATGTTTTGCCCGGAGAGACAGTAGAATTCACTGTAAACCTATCATTAACATCCAATCGTTTATATTTTCCGATTTATCCAGCAGTGGCGGGAGCTGCCGGTGAGATCTTTTATGATATTAATCTTCCATCATTATCTATAACCAACTGCCCAACAGAGTACACAGAGCTGCCATCAAACGCTTGTGAAAAAGTAGAAGTGGCTGCGGGTGAATACGTTTGTCCAGATACCTACACCAATGCTGGTACAGAGTGTTCACTTGAAAAGACCATAACAATCAACAGCGCTTGTCCTATAGATTTCGCACTAATAGATGGGGAGTGCGTTAAAGAAGATAAGCTATCGGCCACAGAGAGCTGTGAGTCGGGCTATAGGCTAAACACCGATGGTCTATGTGAACAAAACGTTTTGTATCCTATGGAGTTCACCTGTCCAGATGGTTATGCCCTAGATAGCAATAATGTATGTAAGCGCACTTATTCTATTGAACCCGGTGAAACGTGTTCTAGCGGCTATTTAAGAGTAGGCGAGCAATGTGAGCGCGTATTGGAACTTGCTGTTGGTGCTTGTGAAGCAGGCTTTGCCCTTAAGTCTGGTGAATGTTTCGAGCTTAAAGTTCCATTAGATGTGTGTCCACATGGCTATACACAAGTGGGTGAAAACTGTGAGCTTATAGAAGCTAATACACCTACTTTGGACTGCCCAGCTGGTTATGCCCTCAATGCAGACAATCAATGTGTCGACAGAACAGAAATTTTAGTGTCGGGTGTTTCGTGCCCTCCGGACGCGGTAAATGATAATGGTGTTTGCAAGAAAATAGAGTTTTTTGAGCAGGAGGCTAAGTGCGGCACCGGACAATATTTTGATGGCTCAAAGTGTATTAAAGAGGTTGTTAAACCAATCCCTCAATGTCAGAAAGGATGGGTATTAATCGATGGTAATTGCTATGAGAAGCATGGCTATGAACTGATTTGCCCTGATGGCTTTACGTATGCTGATGACCACTGTGAGCGTGTTGATATCATTAACAAGCAACAATGTCCCGACGGCTATACGTTTAATGAGCAAGAGCAGAACTGTTATAAAACTATTGTTGGCGATGCCATAGAAAGTTGCCCTCAAGAGTACGCCTTAGTTGATGGCAAGTGTCAGCGTGAATCGGTACTGGACCCAGTAGGGTGTAGTACTGGACATGTTCTTAATGATGGGCGCTGCTACGACATTGTTCTAGTCGATTATGTATGCCCAGATGGCTTTACTAAGAAAGCAGGTCAATGTGAAAAAGTTTCCATCACTGAAATCTCTTCTCGCTGCCCAGATGAATACAAAGAGGTAAACGGGCAATGCGAGAAGCTAATCACTACTGATGCAGTACAAAGTTGTGCAACCCCCGGTTACTTTATTGAAAATGAGGAATGCTTAAAAGTCACGGAAGCTGCTGCTAAACAGTGCGAATCTGGCTATACCATGGTCGATGGCCTTTGCTATCGCACGCAAGAGCCGATGTACTTTTGTGACAATGATTTTGTGTTAAGTGCAGACAAAACTACATGTACCAAAGAGCAAGTCAAAGACGCATTCCAAACCTGCCCCGAAACCTTTGAAAATGTCGGTGGTGTTTGTGAAAGACGTTCTACTATTACGCCTGAATTAGAGTGTCCAGTAGGTTATGAACCTGCAAATGGCCGATGCGAAATGCAGGTGGAGATTATTGCTTCACAATGTCCTGAAGGCGCGTTCTACAAGGAAGATGGTTCCTGTGCCGTCGTTAAAGAGTTAGTACAAACGTGCCCATCGAATATGACGCTAAAACAGGGTGCTTGTTATGAGCGTATCTTCAAAGCTAAAGATACCTGTAAGGCTGGGTTTGTATATAGTAACGGAGAGTGTTTCGAACTGCTTGGTAAAGAAAAAGTCTGTGAAGCAGGCCAAGAAGCTGTCACCGTAGGGGGAATTACTTTATGTAAAACTCCTGAAAGTAAAACGTTCTGTGCAGACGGTTTCTATTTTGACGGTAATACTTGCGTTAATAATGATGGAGAGAATCAGTCAAGGCAGGATTACTGCCCAGATGGATTTACTTATTCCAATCAAGGGGGTATTGAGCGCTGTACCTCAGATGAAAATCTCACATTAACGAAAGCGTCGCTTTCGTGCCCAGAGGGGGCCACATCTGTTTCTAGTTCTGACTGTTTATCGCTATGCCCTGAAGGCTATCAAGATAATAACGGTACGTGCGAATCAGTTTCTATTGTCGACTTCGAATCTACGATATGTCTAGAAGGTGAGATGGTAGATGGCAGATGCTGGGTAAGCGAGTCAAGAAGCGCTGGCGTTTCTGGTTACATTTGCCCAATTGGAACAGAGAACGCGTCTCCTTATATCACTGACAGCACACAACGTCGTGGTTATTCAAAATCATGTTTGAAAACTATCACCGCAAGTAAAGAACAAGTATGCATGAGCGACCTTGGTGTAACTGGTCCTGCTTGTGTAATTAACGGTTCAAGAGAATTTGTTGCTGCTGAGATTTGTCCTGAAGGGTTTGTCGTTAATAAAGATGGTGAGTGTGCTGTAGTAGAGCACGCCGACAATGCTTGCGATGGAGTCTCGTTTAATGGCCCGAATAGCTCATCGGTTGATACATATGTGAACCAAGAAGGTGCGTGCGTTTCATATGTGAAAGTTGAACAGCAAGAGGCATATGTGTGTCCCACTGGATTTAAGCCAGTATATAACTATGACGGGCATGCATTACCCGCAGCGTTAAATCCCCAAAAGGTTGTAAACGAAGCAGTAAGCTCTGAGGTATGGACGGCATTCGAATCTCAGTGGTCAACTGTTAATTTCATTAGCTCGACAAATGATGATTCGCATCAGGTGAAAGGCACTCCGAAGATTAGAGACTTCTTGTGTGTATCAGACACAGTTACGTTCATTGAAGCTGACTTAGGTAAGTCACCTGAGCATACATTCAATGCAATCTTTGATGGTACAAAAGACTATGGTATTGAAGGGCAGTCATTGGTAGACAATGTTTCTGATATGGCTACTCGCTACCAAGGTAATTATGTGTCAGGAATCGATAGTGTTGGTGAAATTTATAATTATGAATTTCTAAAGGCTATTGTCCGAGGAAGCTCAAAGGCCAGTATAAGTGGTTACGCCCCATCCCTTTCAATTAACGGTAATAGTGGCATTACAATTCCTGCCCCCGGTACCGAAGAAATAAAAGAATTTATTAAACTGTATCCTGTCCAAGGTCACGAGGATAAGTTCATTATTGCATCAATGCTGATGGCGGGTAATGTAGAAGGTCAAAGTCACGACGCTGGTGACTATGTATCTCGTGCTATTCAATCTAATAAGCCAAGCATGATAGATATAGTTGGGGGCTGTAGCGTTAACAGTGAGAAGTTGGTTAATAACATAGCTTCATACAACACTCCTCTGTACGACTTTATTACATCAGCTGGTGGTTTTGTTGTAGATACAGATTCGTTTGTAAATGAGCAAAATGAAGAGTCATGTTACATAATTTATCAACACCAAGGCGCACTATCTAAACAATGTCCAAGCGGTATGAAAATGAACGCGCTTGGGCAATGCGAAACACTAAGTGGTATTCCTCAAGCTCAGTCTTGTGAAGCCATATCGCAGGTTAGCGTAGATTATAAATGCCCAGTAGGTACTCAGTTAGGTTCTGACGGTACAAGCTGTATAACGAAGACGTATTCACCCGCATATTCCTGTGAAGTCGGCGAATATCAGTCGGAGACAGGCCTATGTGTTCGTAATGCTGAATGTAAAGACGGTTACAACGTATATGGTCAGCTTTGTGGTAAGCCAATTGATTGTAATGAGGTATTAGGGATAGAAGGTTCCACCTATGACCCTACAATGAATATATGCAGAAGCAAAAAACATAGAGAAAGTGCCATCACCACTACCGCTGTTCCTACTTGCGAGGAGGGTGAAGTGTTGGACCAAACTAATGCAATGTGTACCTACCCGTATGAAACTGCAACAGTTCCCGCAACACTGGCGTGCTCTGCTGATCAGATAGAAGGTGATCAGTGTGTATCGGAAGTGGCTATTCCTGCTAGTGCTTCACAAAGTATAGAGTTATCGGAATTCA